>VONZ01000953.1:0-269966 GCA_012976165.1 Labeo catla
ATAATAATAAAAAAAATCCTAACAATTACAATAGGGTTTCAGCGCTACGCGCTCGAACCCCTAAAAATCCTAACAATTACAATAGGGTTTCAGCGCTACGCGCTCGAACCCCTAAAAATCCTTACAATTACAATAGGGTTTCAGTGCTACGCACTCGAACCCCTAATTATGAGTTTGTATCTCGTAATTGTGAGTTTATATCATGCAATTCTGACTTTGCCTCGCACTTTTGACTTCTGAAGTGTCTGGCTTTATAACTCAAGTAACAATTGCAAGTTTATATCACATGATTCTGAGAAAAAAGGCAGAATTGTGGAATATAAATACACAACTGCAAGAAAAAAGTCAGAATTGTAAGATAAAAAAAAATCACAATTATCTTTTTTTTTTTTTTTTTTTTTAGTGCGTAAAACAGATTTCCAAAGACATTCTATTGACTACAAGTAACTTTATAAGTATGTCAACATAAACCTAACTTAACAGTTTACAGTCTAATGAGAGTTGGTTGACATAGTTTAAAACATTTCTAAAGGATACCATCAAAATAAAGTGTTACCAATATTTGATGTGAACATTGGTGATTTTAGCCTTCTCTAGAAATATTTAAATATGGAACGCTAGATATTCCGCAAGGTAAGCTCCAAGCCAGAGGTGTGTTGGCAGTTGAAACATTCTTGGGAATCATATGATGACAACGCACAGGTGGGCCCATCAATTTTAAGGCTGTTTACATGCCCACCAGATGCTGAAGTCTATGACTGAAAGGAATGTGCTGTGGGCATACAGATGTTTTTACCTGACTTCTCCAGTCCAAACCCTCAGTGGTCGCAGCTGCTCAGTAACTGATACCCATGTTTGTATCCATATTATTAATGGTTTTATTTCAGTGACATATTTGTAAACATAAACAGTCATTATAAAACATTCCAGAGATTGAGGTGTGTTTTTGCTAATTATTATCTTTTTCTAATAGGCAAACTCTACTATTTAGAGGTTAAGCTTTCCATTAATTAGATTTTTTTTGGTACTGACACTATCGAGGGAATTCACTAAACAGTTGCAACTCGCACCACTTTTGCGTGGTACGTCAATGGAAATATTTGCATCTTATTCACTAACCAGTGGTGGTTATTGTATCCCTATGCAAGAGCTTGAAAAAAAAAGGGAAGTGACATCTGAAAGCTGAAAAAAAAAAAAAAAAATCTAAATATTGAGAAAATCACCTTTAAAGTTGTCCAAATGAGGTTCTTAGCAATGCATATTACTAATTAAAAAATTAGTTTTGATATATTTACAGTAGGACATTTACAAAATATCTTCATGGAACATGATCTTTACTTAATATCCTAATGATTTTTGGCATAAAACAAAAATGTATAATTTTGAACCATACAATGTATTTTTGGCTAAAGCTACAAATATACCTGTGCTACTTAAGACTGGTTTTGTGGTCCAGGGTCACATATTACATTTATAATCTCTCTCTTCCATCAAGATCATTCAGATCAGAAAAAAATTATGACTCACTCTGCACTTGATATTCTTGTATATTCTGCCTAATCCATTGCAATCAGTTATTCACTCATATGCTATTTACTATTTACAATGTAAGGATGGCATCCTTATCACCCTCATGTTCATACACATGCTTATTTTAAAGGATTATCTACTGTATTCCTTTATATTAAAAAATATATACAAGAGAACATTTGCTTTCAACGCGATTTCTTAATCAAAGATTCAGTAATGGTGTCACTGAATGTTCCCTTAAAGCATACACGTTTCATGTTTTATGTGTGAACACCCCAGTCACTAGGTAGCAGTAGTGCAAGTAGTTTAATTTAATTAGAGAGGACCTTGCCATGCCCAAACAGTGGTCACACGGTGTGGCACAGCATGCCAGACGGGCACATCCTGTCTGAGGTGTGAGGAATATTAAACACGACAGATGGCTCATGAATCATGTAGGTGCACAAGCAGCAACAATAGAGACTACTTTGCTGTGAAAGAAACAGAGAGAGAAAGAACAAGTGCATCGTTGTCTGTGATGTACTACATTAAAATGAAATGTTATCCACTTCAAACACAAGTTTCTGAGATATGCACGTCATCCAGTTATATTTTTTATGGTTGTTGTGGAAGGGGTGGTAAAAAAAGAGACACGACTGTGATACACATCATGCCTTTTAATTTATTTGCAGAGAATATAATAACATGCATTATATCATAAATATGAGAAATAAACTCACAAATGTGAGATATACAAGTTAGAAATGTACAATTACAAAAATGAACCCACCATTTCCCATACTATATACTATCAAGCTATAATTCTGTGTTTTGAGGGCACTGTTAGTGTTGAGAAGTAGCAAGACAGATTTGGTACAAATTCATATGGTGTTTGCCTGTTTAATTTTACATCTGCATTGGTTTGTCTCCAGGTGTCCACAGCAGGTCTCTCGGTTGGAGGCCACTGACAGTCAGAGGCTCCTGCTGTCTTTACAGCAGTGGTCACAAGGTGCTGTTAACTTAAGGTGTGCTTTATCACACACTTCCAGGAACACTCCTAGCCAAGTGTTCCCTGTTGTCTGGCTCTAAACACTACATTTTTTCCCCCTACTATTTCCAGTCAGAGAAATTGTGGTCACAATTAAAATGTGGTTTATCATTCAACACCAAACTGACTTGAGCTAAATAATGACACAAAGGACTTTCAGAGCTGCTGTACAGCAGAATCTGACCTGTCGCCCTAAGCTGAGTTTCCATTACTAATTTTGCTGTTTTTCTGTTTACCACTGTGAGGCTGCTTTGACACAATCTGTATTGAATGAAGTGCTATAGAAGTAAAGATTACTTGACATTTAATATTTTCCTTGGTGAAGTCTTAGCAAGTCTCATGTTAAATATAACTGCATTTAAATAAAATAAAAGCACTAACATTGTAAACATATGATTTACAATTTAAAGGAACATATTGTTTAAGCTTATTTTAATATATTTAAGAAATTAATTAGTTCCTGTAATGCAGAGCTGAATTTTCATCAGTCATTTCTCAAGTCTCTATTGCTGCACACTTATAACACTAAATAAAAACTAAATAATTAGTAACCTAAAAATGGTAACACCAAACTAAAAATCAAATGCCCAAAATTTAATAATGTATATCAACAAAACTAAAAAAAAAAAAAACATTTGAAAGTGGTAAGTGCAGGTTACCAGTTGATGATCCTTTAGAAATCACTAAAGAAACATTTCTGATTATTATCACTGTTTAGAATGGTTGCGCTGCTTAATATTTTTGTGTAAATTGTGATACTTTTTTCCAGGATTCTTTGATGAATAGAAAGTTCAAAAGAACAGCATTTATTTGAAATACAAATCTAATATTATAATGAAATATCATAAATGTCTTTACTGTCATTTTAATCCATTTTATATAATATTTCGGAATACAACTGAATTTATTTTAATCAAATAAAATAAATAAGTACAAGAGACTTATTTCATAACCTGAGTATCATACTTAACTTTTCTCCAGATAAAAAAAAAAACCCTCTATGACCTAGGACAATATGTACTAAACCACACTAATGGCAGAATACCTATGCTGCATTTGAATCATATGATCTGTTTACACCTGGTTTTAAAATGTTTCTTTGTTGATCTAACACTAAATACAGGTGTTAACTGATTCAAAAAGGTTTTGAGGTAGTCAAAAACTCATTTCTGGAATTGACAGATCACAGACAGTTCAGATAGGTAGCAATGCCTCCAGTATACAATCAGACCTAGTTTTGAAGTCCCACATCGCTATTAATTTACACCAGAACATTAAAAGAACATTCATTTATGCCATCAGATCTTCAGTTTACAATCATCTTTAAAATGTTCCTCATTTCAAATCTGCTGAAGTGTTGTCATCTCCTCCTTTTCTATGTTGCGTTACTACAGTTGAAAAAATAGGTTGTAACATTTAGTAATACCTGGAATTACGGAAATGTTAAAACAGCTGCCAAAAATTCATGAGCCCAAATGCTTCAGTTAAAAAAAAAAGAAAAAGAAAAAAGATTAAATGTACATTAACTGTAAGTTACTTTATCATATACAGTGAAAAATTAAAGTTAAAATTTATGTTTTGTTGTTGTTCGTTTGTTTGTTTTATTATTATTATTATTATTATTATTATCCCCCTTTTTTTCTAGGAGTAGGTCTTACAATGATTTACCTTATAATTTATTATGAAAACAGGACATTCCCAGAAGTCCCTGATTGACACATATGACAATTTGTTTTACTTTTATTGTTACCAATAGTGTGCAATAGGCTCTTTTGTATTACATTTTAGTTATTTAGTTAATGTTTACTGCATTATTTGAGTGTCATTTGTGTTTAGTTTGGTGTTTGGTTGAGTTTATATACTGTACGTTGTACGGACAAGCCACTTACTGATTCATCATGTAGCTTTTTATTTTACCACCTGTACATTTATGGTAATCAATTTAAGCTAAAATTGATTTTGGTATAAGTAGTTTATGTTTATGTATATCAATTAACTAAATCTATCTGTAAATGAACAGAATTGCTCTCTCCTTTTTCACTTTCTGGTATTTTGATTTTGTCTGCATATGCCAGTTACCTGATGAAGTGTTGCAAGTTTGAAGTGTGGGGTTTTGAGATCTTGTATATTAAGTCTAAGAGTAGTCCTCAATTTAGCCCATTTGCACAAATTAATAATAAAAACATGCAGGAAGTGTCAGGGAAGTTATGTCAGCTTGATAAAATGGAAGCTGACATTAATGAAATGTTGTTCAATTAGCAAATTATACTGAGGAACCTAATAATTTGTATTATTAACACCATTTTTTATGTTGATTATTAAAAAATAAATAAATAAATAAAAATAAAAAATGGTTCAAACTAATTTCAACATAACTGAATGAGCCCCAATAATCTTATCTATATCAACTCAACAGCTAGCATAGTACAGTAAGTGTAATTTATGTAATAATCTTAATTTCAGAATAAACAGTCTGCGCATACAATCAATGTAGTGTATACAATAAACACTAACAGATTATTTATTTTACTGTAAATAAAAAAAATAAATACACTTAATTTCAACATTTACTCTTCTTGTCCAGGTTTCTGCAAAACATGCTGGAAACTAGAAATCCACTAACCAATTTTGCAACTTCAAAAAGTACCATCTTATGCATTCAAAAAAACATCTTGTGAAGCAAAAAGCTGCTTGTTTATAAGAAACAAATCCATCAAGACATCTTTAACTTGTTTAACTAAAAAAAAAAAGTCTCATCTGAATCAGAAAAGAAGTATGAAGAGATCAAGCACTGTTTGTGAAAAGTCCAAAATAGTCCTAAACACATATGTTGGTGAATTGTAACTTGAAATAACAGGGGATGTGCATTTTTGCTGGAGAAAGCATTATTATGTATTATGTATTATGTATTATAGTTTGTCCGAAAGATGGTTAAAGTTAAAATGCTTTAATGCAAACATGCAACATTTCGCCTAACAGGATGTTAATTGATAGACTGGAGTAGTGTGGATTACCTGTGGATTATTGTGATGTTTTTATCAGCTGTTTGGACTCTTGTTCTGACGGCACCCATTCACTGCAGAGGGTCCATTTGTGAACAAGTGATGCAATGCTACATTTCTCAAAATCACATCTACATCTTGGATGGCCTGAGTGATTTTTTAAGCAAAGTTTCATTTTTGGGTGAATAACTGTTATAAAAAGTTTAAATAATAAATAAATCAGAAGTTTTAATTTAACCATGCATTTAAAGTTGTGGTAATAGATCCTCTCATTTTGTTCAGAGTGTGTATTTTAATTGATTTGCTCTTGTCTTGTATTTAATTATACTGCCCAGTCATACTATCATCTGTTTGATTTTGCACCAAGGCCTAGGAGAAATGCCATATCTTTCCCCTGTGTAAGGCACATGGTTGAATGACAATAAAGCTTGACAAGAACGACTGAGCAGACAGCCGAAGCGACAGAACACGAGGGTGATGAAGGTAATTCACAGCGTGTCTATTAACATTTGTGAAGACAAGCAGCCAAGTTTGACAACAAATAAGATGCATCTTTGATTATTATAAATGCGTTTGGCTCTCCGCATGAGACAAACAGAGGACAATGAGGAAAATGAGACTGCTTGTGAGATATTTTCTCTGGCCTGTTTTAGAGAGCATGCCAACTCACAACCCTCTGCTTGCTGATTGGCCAATGAACAAGTCCAACTGCACTACAACAAGGGAGAGTTTAGAGGAAGAGGATATTTCCAAGAAATCTGTCACAATTAAACGTATGCCTGGCTGTTTGATTATACTGTAGTTGGGATAAACGCTGGGACTGTGGCAGTTTTGAAGGTTTTGAACGAACACTAAGGCTCTTAGCCTCTATGAAAGCAATTACAGTACTTCCCTCCTCTCATCACAACCAGTTATGTTTACAGGAATGATGAGCACTTCAACAGCACCAAACGCTGTGAGGGAAGTGAGAGCGACTAAACAACACAGAAAAGGCTGAGGCTGACAATTCTAATCTGTGGTCAGTGTTTTGTCATCTTCTGTCTTCTGATTAAACTTTCCAGGCACAGAGTCAGGAGCATCATGTCACACTTGTCACAAAAGTGTTACTTGTCACTTGTCACTTTTTTTTTTTTTTTTTTAAAGTTGCATTCAAAATCAAGTTGGCCTGAAAAAATATGAGCTTAACACTTTGGCACAGTGTAAACTATAAGTATTTTTTTACAGTGATTTTTAAATAGGATTGAATAAGGTCAGTACATATGATGAATGCAACATGGCAACTGCTGACCTCCTCTAAGCCAAAAATGGAAATTGAACCAACAAGATGACTCATATGAGAAAAGATCTGTTTGCTTAAAGGATACAGTTGTTTTTAAAACACAGCAGAGTTAAAAGAATGGTTTAACTTGAAAAGTATGTTATTATTTGCTAAAACCAGGGTGTCTATGGGTCCTTAAAAAGTCTTAAAAAGTCTTAAATTCAGATTCGATGGGTCTTAAATATTTTTGGTCACATTACTGCTAAAATACCTTCAGGCTGATGGACCTAATCAGTCTTTATAATCATTGGACAGACCGGAGATTTTTCTCTCTCTCTCAGTCACTGCGTCATCAGACAGAGTCGCAGTAGCAGAATACAGGTCGAATTACCTTTTTTTCTGTATATAATGTGCTCAATAATAATAATAATAATAATAATAATAATAAATATAGGTTGAGCTAGTTTAAAATGTTTTTAATTTTTTTTTTTTTTTTACTTGCCCAACCGGACTAACAGCCTGATTAAAGCGTAAGTGACAAAAAATAACCAGTGAAGCATCGAAACGCAAGAATGATTCTTCTTATTTTAATACATTCAACATGAACAGCGAATGATAATGGATAGTGTATTTCTGGTATCAAGGTTCTGCTGCCTGTCTCTTTGTGAGAGACTTCAGCACAAATAAAGAAATTCAGAAGAAACAGACTGAGGTAAAAATTCAAAATGGGAGCTATTTTGCTGAATATTCTCACGATTGGAAATGTTACACTGATTTTAATTCAATAAACAACTAGTTAGTCAAGTAGTTAAGTTACATTTTAGACGCAGTATTTACCGTTTTGTTCTATTTCACCACCAAAAAATAGTTCCAAACAAGGATTAAAGCACAAGTATCGCACATTCTCCAAGCACAACTCGGCGGTGTTTTGCTACTAAATGATTCAGCGTTTTGAACGAATCGGTAAATCAATGCCTCACTCAAAAAGAGGCTTACCGCCACCTACTGGTAGTTTAATATGCTTAAAAGTATGCATTTTCCCCCAACATTTCTTACTTGTATATTTATAAATGTATTTAAAACTCTCATAACATCATTCATTGCTGTTTTAATTTTGCAGTGTAAATTACTTAAAGGAGAACTCCACTTCCAGAACAACAATTTACAAATAATGTACTCACCCCCTTGTCATCCAAGATGTTCACGTGTTTCTGTCTTCAGTTGTAAAGAAATTATGTTTTTTAAGGAAAGCATTTCAGTATTTTTCTCCATATAATGGACTTCAGTGGTGCCCCCGATTTTGAACTTCCAAAATGCAGTTTAAATGCAGCTTCAAAGGGCTCTAAACAATCCCAGCCGAGGAAGAAGGGTCTTATCTAGCAAAATGACCGGCCATTTTTGTTTTTTCTGAAATATTACAATTTGTATACTTTTTAAGCACAAAAACTTAGAGAGAGGAGACACAAGTCTCTCAAGCCTCAGGCAGACCATGTTCAAACAAGACATAGTGGTGCACGTGTGGAAAATGCCAACCATTGCCAATGGAGCAGGAATCTCAATGCTGTCAAGAATGGACCATATCTATTCCACTGTTGGAAAGAATCAGCAAGTCAGGTGGTGAGTCATGTGTGACCTTTCAGTGTGATTCTGTAGTACGAGCTTTTGTGCTTAAAAAGTATACAAATTTTAATTTTTCAAAAAAAAAAAAAGAAAAAAAAAGACCCTTCTTCCTCAGCTGGGATCGTTTAGAGCCTTTTGAAGCTGAATTTAAACTGCATTTTGGAAGTTCAAAATCGGGGGCACCATTGAAGTCCATTATATGGAGAAAAATCCTAAAATGCTTTCCTTAAAATCCGTAAATCCGTAAATCCGCATCTTGGATGACAAGGGGGTGAGTGAATTATTTGTAAATTGTTGTTCTGGAAGTGGAGTTCTCCTTTAATCTGTCTGGTAACAGCCCTATAGAATTTATTGATAAATTGTAATAATTTGACTTGAAAGGTGATGCATACATTTCAAAAGTTTAAAAAATAGGCCTTTATAAAGGTAAATAAAAATATGCAGATTTAAGTATGTAAAAGCTGATAGAACACTGATGAAAATATTGCTTCAGAATAAATTGTTTACACCACCAAAAATCTCATTGATCTGGTACTTTTATGGGGATATTTTGTGTGGAATATTATCTGCTGATATGAAAAGTTCACTGTATATTGTAATAATTAATATAATTTATGACAGCGATGAAATTTAATTTTCTTTTTACATTAAACACATTAAATATTACATATATGTATTTAATATCATGTGTATCTCCATTACAGGTTTAGGTCTTAAAATTGGTATTAAAAAGGTCTTAAAAAGTCTTACATTTTACTTGTTCATATCTGCAGAAACCCTGTAAAACATTGGTGTTTGCTATCAATTTTGGCAAACCTGACATGGCTTTATTTATGATGCTTTTGTTAGACATGGTCACTACATTGACTTTTTTATGCATTGCATGTCCATCAATGTACAGAAAATGGCAGTGGACAGATTAATTAATTAATTAATTCATTCATTCATTCATTCACTCACCCTTCTTTGTTTTAGTTCAGTTAACAACTCTAGCTTGGGACATCATGACATTGAATAAATGATGATGCAAATTTTATTTTCTTGCTTGTGT
This sequence comes from Labeo catla, assembly GCA_012976165.1. Classification (NCBI taxonomy): domain Eukaryota; kingdom Metazoa; phylum Chordata; class Actinopteri; order Cypriniformes; family Cyprinidae; genus Labeo; species Labeo catla. The sequence goes on from VONZ01000953.1 coordinate 9,489, forward strand.
GACACATATAACACACTTTTTTTTTGGAACTAAGTTTTGGTGTGTATCCACCCTCTTCTTCACTTCACCATGGGTGGCACCATTACTGTAGGTTGCTCCACATTTTCATTTAGATGTTGCAATCAGCTAGACTATTGTATGCTCCTAAACTTCTAGAATCATCTGTGCTCTTAGAGAGTGTCATGACAGCAACAGAAACCTTTAAAAATTATGGCCACAACCCCAAAACAAGAGCTGAAGGTGATTATTATCAACTGAATAAGCTTTTATGTAATTCAATATAGTTTTGTTTTAGAGAAAAACTGAAGGAAGCCTTTAAGAAGTTGTCAAAAATAGTTTTTAATGAGCTTTTCATTACAAAACTGTTGAAATGCTATTGAAACATTCTGTCCTCAAAATATTTTTCAAATGTAAAAATAACTACATAAACGTTTCAACTTAACACATCTGGAAAGTGTTGTGAACTGTGAACTGAGCTGCTCAAATCATCTGATGAGCCATGCTTTCACTTTGAATCACATAGGTTAAAAACAGACAGTGATGATGTTTATGGTCCTTCTTAAAGGAACAGTTCACCCAAAAATGAAAGTTTACTTACACTCAGGCCATTCAAGATGTAGTTGAGTCTGATTCTTCATGGGAGCAGATTTGGCGAATTGTAGCATTACATCACTTGCTCATCAATGGATCCTCTGCAGCGAATGGGTGTCGTCAGAATAGTCCAAACAGCTGATCAAACATTACACACCACTCCAGTTCATCAATTAAAGCCTTGTGAAGCGAAAGCTGCATGCTTGTAAGAAACAAATACATCATTACGCTGGTTTCACACTGCACGCGTAAGCAGGACGTAAGCAGCGCGTATTTTTTTCGGCATGTTAACGAATGAGAGCATTCACACGGCCCGCAGTGGCGGCGCGGCAGCGCGTAGCAGGAGCAGAGCAGAAGCGTCAGCGATCGTTTCGGCCCCGAGTCTATTTTTGCTGCGCCGCTTACGCTCGCTTTCAGTGGCGATGTATTGATTATGGCCAAAATACACAGGAAAAAGTAGCAGTTTTACCCCAAAAAGTACATTGATGATATCTACCGTGTTGTAAACACAGTATTATGTAATTAACAAGATAAAAAATATTTTTTTCCCGAACTTCCAAAACAAGTTTAATTCATTTATACTGTTTTTTTTTTCTGACGTTACTGATTAATTGTAATTATTATATTAGCCTATATATATAGCCTATATTTATTATTACAACTACATGTTGCCATAAGAACAGGTGTCATGCTGACATCATGATGACACTTGTAAACAAACGCACGTGTCACAGGCGGGTAGTTTTCAGAGTGCAACGGCCAAGAAGACCATCATGGACGACACTCATCTCATCGTAGAAGTTGAGAAACATACAGTCATTTATGATCCTTAACATTTTCTGTATAAAGTCTTGCAGGCGAAGGAAAAAGCATAGGAGGAAGTTGCAGTATCTCTTGGTGTAGATGGTAAGTAATTTTTTTTGTTACAAATTTACGCTGGCCCACGAGCGAACAAATCAATAGGACTATAGATAGGTAAACACAATATAGCACATAATATTGACATCTATGATGTACGTGACTGTACTTTACATTTCTGTCTTAATTTTCGAGAAATTGATCAGTTTAAATACGTTTCTATGAAGAACTTTGCTATACAGACATATCCCATTATAGTGAAGTCTGTACAAAAGACGCAGTTAAGGTGCGCGCTGCAAACGCTGCCGGTGTGAAAGCAAAATGGCTGCGCGCTGCTTCTGCTCTGCTTACGTGCTGCACACGCGCTTCTTACGTCCTGCTTACACGTGCAGTGTGAAACCGGCGTTAAGACATTTTTATCTTTAACCTTTGCTAAAATAGTTCTCTACCCATAATATTGCTTTATTTAGTAAAAAAGTCATTTTGATTCTCATCTGAATTAGGAGAGAAATATGTACAAATCAACACCATTTACAAGCAAAAACTGTTTTAAACAAATGTGTCAGTGGATTTTGACAGTGGAAAAACCTTTTCAATGGAGGAAGTTTTATTATGGATTATATTTTGGTTTAAAGTTAAAATGCCTTGAAGATGATTTATTGCAAATACAAAGCTTTTTGCTTCACAGTATGCTAATTGATGGTCTGGAGTCATGTGGATTATTTGTGGATTATTGTGATGTTTCGCTGTTTGGACTCTCATTCTGACGGCACCCATTCACTGCAGAGGATCCACTGGTGACCAAGGGATTTAATGCTACATTTCTCCAAAGCTGATGAAGAAACAAACTCATCTACATCTTGCCTGGGCTGAGGGTAAGTACATTTTCAGCAAAGTTTCATTTTTGGGTGAACCATTTCTTTAATAATTCTAATGTTGTCCCTTAACTCTAACCCTTGCCATTATGGACATTAAAAACAATCAAACCTATTTACAACACCCGTTTCAAAGCTGTCCAGGTAGCTTAATAATGCCAGTAAAACAAGTTGAGAACTGGATGTCCTGAGCATTCTCCAAAGCATAATTGCTAATTTTTTTTTTTTCCAAGAAAATCGCACATCAAGATATACACAGTACATGTTTTTAGGTGCAAATTAAACTTTGTTGCAGGTAAATCACAAGTCTCCATAAATTCCCTTTGTTAGAATGTTAGACAAAGAATTTAAAGAAAGAATGGTTAGCCCTGTGCTCGTCTTTCATCAGCTATGCATTGTTTCATCCAGCATTGCGCCCAGGATTTGAAAATAGGACGTCGAGAAAATCACAGCATTTATTCCCACTGGAACATTTCCTTTTCAGAAAGCTTTTGTAATTTCCCATTTTGTCAAACCAAACCACAGGTCCGAAAAGAACACAACCATTTGCAAAGCCATTGCCTGAAGACAAAGGAAATCAAAACTCACTTTCTCTCCAATGTGAAGTAATTATGGATATTTCATAATGGCAGGCTGCAATTGTAGCTCGCATGATTATGCTCCACTTTCAAGCTTGTTATGTAAGGAGTACTTCGCAGCAATCAATGTCTGTTTGTGACTATTCATCGAAGCTCCAGTAAAACTCTTCTATGGAATGCATCCAGACCCAGGCCACGTTATCGCACCATTTCGTGACAAACTTGCATGAGGGAATGTTATTTTATTTAAGGAAATGTGTTAAAATAGGCATAACATATATAATTTAAAACATATTATTGTACTTGTGCTATATAGTACATTTAAATCACTACATGTAAAAATATGAGCCGAAAGTATTCCAAAAAAACCCCCCCAAAAAAATAAACAAACAATTTTAGACCAGTGCATGAGCAGCATATATGTATCTTTTGTTCTCTTATGGAATCCTTGCATTGCACACCTGCACTGGGGCTGTATTGTAGGTTTGCCTTTAATTTTGTGGTTCAGTGAGCATGCCTGAAATAGGCTTTGAAATCTTGCATCTAAAATGCGTGCATGCCAGATATTTTTAATTAAACATTACCTATTTCTATTATATACAGTGCTTTGAAAAAGAAAAAAAAAACAAAAAAAACAAAAAAAAAAACAGTAAACCACATAACACGTTTTAAACCTTAATTTAATTCTAAACCTCAGTACACTGATCTGGTTTGGTCATAAACATGTATAACAAGCATATATTTTAAAGTATATGCATATTAGGCTGGACAGCCAGACTCTTTTAAACTAAAAATATAGCTAATATTTTGTGTAGAAATTGAAATGCAAAAATATACATACATAACAATATACTAGAAAATAAGTAACTAAAACTTACATGATATAAAACCACTTCATATGCAATTCTGCTGCTGCTTTAGACATGATAGGCCTACAATTTATTTCCATCTCCCCAGTAACAGCCTGTACGACATGCTGGTGTGCAAGGCCAACTGAGAGATCTTTATTCTGAGCCCCATGTTTGTTAATGAATTATCTATTTGATTGGCTCAGAAAACAGTCACCTGCCACCTAAAAGCCAGATCCATTTTATCACTGTCAGGGCATCCAGCTCATAACAGCATGGTGCATATGAATGAAAGCTTGTGTGTGTCTTTGTTGATCCAATCAATAATCACAATATGGTGTTCCTGGCACCAGCTGTCTGTGGTTCATTAAAAGCAGGGCAAGTGTCTGCTGCACTGTAGTGCACACTGTGCCCTGATAAGGGGGCTCAAATATGGAAAGAGCAACTGAAAGTCAAAGAATCGGTGTGGCGCCTCTAAACTCCTTCAAGGATGCTGAGGACCAAAAGATGCATGAGATTAAAAATGAGATTGTAAGAGTGGTGACACCAATAAAAACAGCCCTTGCAATTAGAGTGAACTAAAACTGGGTTTTTGATCTTTGCAAAAAGAATTCACTGGCGCTGAGCTGAAGCAGCTCTTGGCCAAAAACTGCAGTGTGAAAATAAATGTTGTTTTTGTTATAAAGTTATTGTTGTTGAAAGGGGTGTAACTAGTTTTTTAATCTAAATAGTTACAACCCATCACCACATTTTCACACAGGAGCCATGAGTGTTACATAACTTTTGTTGTTGTCGTTCACTATAAGTCACTTTCATGCATTTTTTTTTTTTTTTTTAATTTCTAGTAAAAAAATATATATACATATATTTAAAATGCATTTATTTCATACTAAGAATAGTTAAATTATATTAACATAATTACTGACATATCGCTCTAAACTTACTGATTTCAAACTTTTACTATACTTGTGCACAATGCACATTTCTTAATAATAAACCAAAAATGTGTTTTAATGTCACTATTGATGAGGACTGTATGATCTTTAAATAATATTGGTCTTTAAATGCAAAATAAAAGTGTACCTGACGTATACTTGCAATATTTCACTTCAGCACAATCAAATATACTTAAGTATGTCTTTAGTTGGACTTCGGCACTACTTCCACACAAGTACAAAATTAGTTCTTCCAATTTAGCAGACTGTATGTATACCAGTTTGGTATACTGAAAGTACAAATGCAGAGTATTTTTATTAAGTACATAAATATGTAAATGCATTTCTAGTATACTTAGCATAAAATAAATGGATTTTTAGTATAATTTTAGTATATTTATTTTACAATAGTTGTTTAATTTACACTTGTCATCATGACAGCTGCTTTTAATCGGTACAGTTAAAATAGGCAAACATCATTAACGCGAGAAAAAACGTTATCAAAACTAAGAAACCTTGAACTGCAAAGAGTCTGCAGTCAAAAATAAAAAGCGACAGAAGCCTGGAGCAAAATTAGAGTAAATATGGCCATGGCTTTTGGTGACAACTCAGAGATTTGAAGGAATTTTTTTTGAGTGTCTCAATAGGTGGCTAGCTATCACTTGAGCAGTTGTATACTTGTATAGTTGTAAGCTTCTTTTGTTGTTTTCTTTTTTTGCTATGGTTATTGAGGTAAATTGCACTTATTTTCTGCTGGCGATGGGAGCAATTCTGTTCTGTGATCCATGCAATCTGTTTTGACTGATTAGAGGTAAATGCCAGTAACGTAATTCATTTTTCAGATTTACATTTTGTTTGGTCAGGACTAAAGCAGCCAATGTTTTACCTAGATGTTCAGATTACTTTTTTTCTCAGATATGTCTAGTAGAATGTATGTGGATGTACAGTGACAGATCCCCCCTGATATGATGATCACACAATCACACAATCAATCAATCAATCAATCAATCAATAAATGGTTCCAGACTTTTGACCACTGTGTGTATATATATTTTCACTTTGAGCAGTGGAGACAGTAATGGAAATATCTTCATCTTCTATCAGTTCCTTTGTTGTCATGCATGTTAAAGCTATTAATGAGCACTCACTGTGCACTGCAGCAGTGCTGTATATCTTCACAAGCCACATTTGAGCTCACAGCTGAATCTTTGCATCTGAGTTTGAAGCGCATAGAGGACATGAGACCAGATTAATTAGTCCCCAGACACAGGCTGATACTCAGGGGCCTGTGCTGTGGTACCACACAGATGCACAGGCTCTCAGCATTCAAATGAGCCATCATGCGACACAGCATCCTCATGCTCACCGGCATAAATTGCTGCACAGTATATATGGGCATATCAATTTGAGAGAGATTGTTTGCATTCACTGCCAAAAGGCTTTTTCTTAATTAGAACTGAATGTAAAGGTGGCATTGTATTGCCACAGGTAATTATCATTCTGTTATGTGTGTTTTCCGTATCTTTTCTCTCTCTCTTTCACCTTTGCCCACTTTGCTGGGTAATAGAGATAGATGTCTGCTGTTGACTCACTCCACATGACCAAAAGAGGAAAATGGATTTGTTTTGTTTTTGTTTTTTGTTTTTTTTTTAATTTCAGAGACAAATTGCTTGTATATAAATGCATCTTATTTTTTAATGATCTACTTTTGAATTTATTTATCTCATTTTGTGCAAGCAATGATATTTGCACTGAATAATTCATCAAAGGAAAATTTAAATCTTTTTTTTTTCTTTTTTTTTTTTAACAGGTCTGGGCGGCACAATGGTTTGCCGAGTGAAGAAATCGGGAGTAAGATGTTAGTTCTAGAATAAATGTGAACATGCATTAATTCGTCTCACTCACAAACAACAGATTCAGAAATTCAACTCTGAATATATGTTAAATAATACAAATATCCTTTATGCATTTAATCCCATTTTATTAACCAATGTCTTTGCTGCCGACCTTCGATGATTCAATTCAACCATACTAATAAGCAAAAATTACTCAATATAATCTAACATTTGTTTTATTGCTGAATGCTTTATTGCTGAGTTTTTTCTCTTCTCATTTTTTTCTTCTGCCGTTTACTGTACAGACGTGATTTTACTTTTTGGCTTTTGGTGTGAAAAGGCTTTTACATTTGCCCAAATATAACTTTTTATATTAAAAACAAACAAGCAACCCTGCCCAGATTTAAAAAGTAATGCAAAAGTAAAGTAACACATTACTTTCCATAAAAAGTAATTAAGTTACGTAATTAGTTACTTTTTTAAGGACTCAATATTGTAATGCATTATTTTTTAAAAGTAACTTTCCCCAACACTGTATTTAAACATAGGTTTGGTACTATATAAAAGTACTATAGAAAATAAAAAAGATTTAAATTTGACTGTGGGGTTTAATATGCTAAGCAGGTAATGATTTCCATTACGTGATTTGGCCAAAGCTCCTGTGCTCATTAATTTGTACCAGTTTTTTGGCTCCATGTAATTAAAAGGATTCTGTACAGTTGGCGCCAAGTAATGACAGGTTACAATAATAAGGAATTAACATTGGAAAAATGCAATTATTTGCACTTGCACTGAAGCTTGAGCTGAAGATTCCTTATCTGTAAAACTGACCAGCCAGTTGCCAGTCAGTGCCATCTTTTCTCATTTTCAGAAAACGTATATAACAGTGTCAACATGGATTGCCAGAAAATTCTGTGACCAGTTTGGCATTTCCTTTTTCTTTCAATTTAAAAGGGGTCATCAGATGCAAAACTCACTTTAACATGTTGTTTGAACATAAATGTGTGTTGGCAGTGTGTGTACACAACCACCCTATTATGATAAAAATCCACCCAGTGGTATTTTTGCAATTTTTATAAGAAATATCCCCTTTTTCAAATCAAGCCATTCTCAGTTTCTTGTCGGTGTGATGTCACACTGACAAATGCCACTCCCACGATAATTGATTGACAGTCTTACCTTAGACCCACCCTGATTAAGCTGTGAACAGTTCGACTCCGGTGCAGGGAAAGACAAGAATGTCTCAGATTGAGCAATTGAGGAGTTCTGTTGTTGGATGTAATAATGATCATAGCAAAACACGGCTAAATGTGGTTAAAATAAACAGACCGGCTTGTCACCACACAGAAGAGAGGGGCGGGGTTAGCAGAGCTCAATAGCATTTAAAGGAACATGGGATAGAATGGCTTGCTCTGCACAGGGTTGATTTTGACAAGGTAAAATGGGTGTTTTTTACACTACCATTGAGAAATTTTAACCAAAGGATGTTATAGATTTCTCATTAAGAACCCTAAAGAATCATATTGTCACAAATATGGTCGGTGCTCTGCGGACCGCTCACCACCAGATGTCACTCTCACCTTTCCATTTCACTCTGACTGTTACTTTGCACTTCGGACTGCATCTCCCATCCTCCACCGCACTGATTGCGTCAACCCCCGTGACCAATCAGGCTTCCTATAAAGCTCCGGACTTTCCCAGTGCAAGTCACAGATTGTTGTATTGTTGTTTTCCCATAGTTTAGCGTTTCCTAGTTCCTAGTTCCCAGTGTTTTGTTCTCCTGCCTGGTTATCTCGTTTTCGATTGTCTAGCCGCCTGCCTTTTTGGACTATCTTTCGTTATTGGATTATTCTCTACGATTGCCTGTGATATTCCTGTCTGCTCCTGCCTTGACCCTGCCTGTACGACCATGTCTTTGTCTCGCTCCTTTAATAAAAGCTCGCGTATGGATCCGCTCGCCTCTCGCCTCTCATTCCCCGTTACAGAACAATCCGTCACAAAAGGATCCAGCAGCTTTTACCCCGGACATTCATCTGATATGGACACGGACATAATTCTTTGCAGCTGCATTTCCTGAGTCAAGTCAAGTTTCCAAGTCAAGTCAAGCTGCAGCTGTAGCTGTATTTCCTGAGTCAAGTCAAGTTTCCAAGTCAAGTCAAGTTGCAGCTGAGTTTCCTGAGTCAAGTCGAGTTTTCAAGTCAAGTCAAGTTGCAACTGTGTTTCCTAAGTCAAGTCAAGTTTCCAAGTCAAGTCAAGTTGCAGCTGTACTTCCTGAGTCAAGTCAAGTTCCCAAGTCAAGTCAAGCTACGGTCCTTGTTCCTGTGTCAAGTCAGGTTAAAGCTGTGTTTCCTGTGTCAAGTCAAGTCAGAGCTATCGCTCCTATCTCAAGTCAAGTTACAGCCATCTTTCCTGAGCCAAGCACTGTCAAGATGGCTGCCACGCCAGAGCCACTGCACAAGATGGGCGCCGTCTCCAAACCACTCCACAAGATGGCCGCCATTCCAGAACCTGTGGTCATGATGGCCCACGTGCTGGACTCACCCCTAATGACGGCATGGGCAGCTAAAGTGGCGCTCCATGTCGCGGCGGCTACCCCTGAGTCAAGTCAAGACACAGAGTCTAGTCAAGACACAGAGTCAAGTCAAGACACAGCTTCCGTTCTCCACGAATCAAGCCAGGTCACAGCTGTGCCCCACGAGTCAAGCCAAGTCACAGTTGTTCCCCACGAGTCAAGTCACGCTACAGCTGTTGTTCCTGAGTCAAGCCATGTTGTTCCTGAGTCAAGTCACGTTATAGCTGTTGTTCCTGAGCCAAGCCATGTTGTTCATGAGTCAAGTCCCGGTACAGCGGATCTCCATGAGCCAAACCAGGTTATAGCGGATCCTCATGAGCCAAGTCAAGCTGCTGCTGTTATTCCAGAGCCAAGTCAAGCTTCAGCCGCAGCTCCAGAGTCAAGTCAGGCTACAGCTGTAGCTTCCAAGTCCAGTCAGGCCTCCAAGTCCAGTCAGACCTCCAAGTCCAGTCAGGCCTCCAAGTCCAGTCAAGCTTCCAAGTCCAGTCAAGCTTCCAAGTCCAGCAACGTCAAGGCTGTCGTTCCTGCGTCAAGCAACGTCAAGGCTGTTGTTCCTGAGTCAAGTAAAGTCAATGATCTTCACAAGCCAGTTCAAGTCACCGCTGGTCTTCACGTGTCAGATCAAGTCACTACTAATCTTCCCGAATCAAGTCAAGTCACTACTGATCTCCAAGAGTCAAGCCAGTTCACTACTGATCTTCACGAATCAAGTCAAGTCACAGCCAATCTCCACGAACCAAGTCAAACCACAGCTGATCTTCATGAGCCAAATGAGGTTATTATTGCTGTTCCAGAGCCAAGTCACGTCTCGTCTGACCTACCAGAGCCCTGTCACGTCTCGTCTATCTGTTCAGAACCTCACCATGTCTCGTCTGACTGCCCAGAGTCAAGTCACGTCTCGTCTGACCGCCCAGAATCAGGTCACGTCTCGTCTGGCCGCCCAGAGTCAAGTCACATTATGTCTGCCAGTGTGATGGCGATCACCATTCTCAGTATGTGGGCCGCACACTACACTCCAGAGGACACATCTGTTCACAAGTCTGCCCCGGAGGTCCCGTCTGATTTCAAGCCTGCTCCAGAGGTCCCGTCTGGTCTCAAGTCTGCTCCAGAGGTCCCGTCTGGTCTCAAGTCTGCTCCAGAGGCCTTCCCTGTCGGAGAAGCCGCGCCAATGCCTTCTGAGGTGTCAGCTTCGGCTGTAGATCCTCCTAGGGAGGCGGCGTCATCCTTTGGTCTCTCTGCTTCTCTCCCTATTCTGTCTGCCTCCTCTGTCCTTGTTCTCCCCAGGTCCCAATCCATTATACGGGTTCCTGCTCGGCCCTGGAGGGTCCTGGCGCCTCCTGTTCCACCCTGGAGGGCCTCGGCGCCTCCTGCTCTGCCTCCGGTTCCGTCCTGGAAGTTCCTGGTGCCTCCTGCTCAGCCCTGGAGGGCTCCTGCCCCTCCTGCTCCTCTGTTTGTCTCCTCTATCCCTGCTCTCCCCAGGTCCCAGCCCATGACGCAGGTCCCTGCTCGGCCCTGGAGGGCCCCGGCGCCTCCTGCTCTGCCTCCTGTTCCGCCCTGGAGGGCTCCTGCACCTTCTGCTGCGCCTCCTGCTCCGCCTCCGGTTCCGCCCTGGAGGGCTCCTGCTCTGCCTCCGGCTCCACCCTGGAGGGCTCTTGCGCCTCCTGCTCCGCCTCCGGCCCCGCCCTGGAGGGTACCTTCTCTGTCGGTCCTGCCTCAATCACCGGGCCCTCCACATGGACCTGGCCCTCCAGCCCTCGCCCTGTCTCGCTCCCGCCCCACCGCTCCCCTGGACTGTTGTTTCCTTCGAGCGTCTGGAAGCCGCTCCTTGGGGGGGGGGCTATGTCACGAATCTGGTCGGTGCTCTGCGGACCGCTCACCACCAGATGTCACTCTCACCTTTCCATTGCACTCTGACTGTTACTTTGCACTTCGGACTGCATCTCCCATCCTCCACCGCACTGATTGCGTCAGCCCCTGTGACCAATCAGGCTTCCTATAAAGCCCCGGACTTTCCCAGTGCAAGTCACGGATTGTTGTATTGTTGTTTTCCCATAGTTTAGCGTTTCCTAGTTCCTAGTTCCCAGTGTTTTGTTCTCCTGCCTGGTTATCTCGTTTTCGGTTGTCTAGCCGCCTGCCTTTTTGGACTATCTTTCGTTATTGGATTATTCTCTACGATTGCCTGTGATATTCCTGTCTGCTCCTGCCTTGACCCTGCCTGTACGACCATGTCTTTGTCTCGCTCCTTTAATAAAAGCTTGCGTATGGATCCGCTCGCCTCTCGCCTCTCATTCCCCGTTACACATATCAACTTGTGAAAATGGGCATCCGATGACCCCTCTAAAGAATTGAAGAGAATTCGAGAAGAAGAGAATGCATTTCAGACAACTGCACTTCCGGAAGTGACGCCACTTGCAGTCTATTTTTTATTTTATTTTTTTTTATTTTATTTTATATATATATATATATATATATATAAAATAAAACAGTATACAACAGTAGCCAGATGGTGAAGACAAGAAAAAAGAAACTAAATTACACTCGTACACTAAATGTCACTCGCAAGCCTTTTTTAATTTTTTTTTTTTTAATGTCACAATGGAATACTTACTATGATCTGAATACTGTTCAGTATTTAGTAGTTCCCTATATTGTTATCCCATGACCTCACTACATTTTTTTGATTTTTTTTTTTAACAAGACCTCATTACAATGCAAATCTAATTCAGTGAATGCTGTAATTTTGCATTTGGCAGTTTGAAAAGTATTCAACAGATGGTAAAAATCGATGTCGTGTTTACTGATGGTTTATCCATCACTCTGAAAATGGAAGGTCAAATCGAGTAGATTAAATTTTGGTCCTTTGAAGCACATTGAATTTTCTGCAATGTAGTAGCTAATCCGGGTTCTATGCTAACAGAGAATTTGCATGTTGTGCTCAGTATGAATACTAAATACAACAGCAATAGCATGAGTAATATGGTATTTCAGTCAGACACAGCCAGTGTTTTGGCTTTGGCAGACAAAATGTACCTGCTGTGACAAGTTATTAATTACCACAATCACATTCCTCTGCAGCTACAACTACTTATACGTTTAGACTCTATCATTAAAGTCATACATTAAAGCATATTCTGTAGCCTCTATTTCAGTTTCCCTCTGCTTACTACTTACAAAAACTTTCACTCACATTATTCTGATTTCACCTAATTCTTGGAGCTCCAAAAGAAAGCGAAGTAAAGGAAAATAGTGGTTAAAATAAATTTAGATAAAGTACATTTTAGTTGTATGACTACATGGTCAAATAAATTATGATGCATATTGGACACACATTCTGATTTTGCTGTATAACAGATAAAATAGGGTGGTTTCTGTGAAGTTTGTCAGACAATCTCTTCCTGTCTGAGTTCAAGGATGTTGACCAGAAAAAAACTGCAATGAGAACCAGACTTTATGCCACAAGTCACAAGACATGCCATGTCTCTGAGACCTGATAGATGACTCCCATTTACTGGCACATGCTACAAACTTTAGCTTCGTGTTTAGAGAGTGTTTAAAGGTGCATTTAGTATTTTGGTGCTAAAAATGTTATACCTCTTTTTTTTTTTTACTGGACAGGTAAGGGAAAAGTCATTTACATAAAGCTCATAGTCAGTCATAGGGAACCACGTTCAGAGGCATCATGCCCACTGAAAGTGAGGGGGCACGAGCCAAGTGGATTTTGAATGTACCTTCCAAAAGACAAACAATAGCTGAGTAATATTTTCTAAATTTGATACAATCACACCGGCTGATTAGATCGTTCACGTCATATCATCGGCTGATAAATTCAAATCTGCGTTCGCTGGCTGGCGCTGAGCCAGAGAAACACGCGTTTTATAGCACATTATAACCAATCACACACAATGCTGTTGAACTTATGAATGCATTAACCAATCAGAGGCTTTCAGATGAGTTAACGCTAAAATGCCGGTGTTTCTTTACTCACTCGCTGACTGAATACCACTTTCTGACGAATTCAGAAAACAACAAAGTGCGGATGTATGTGCGAATCTGTAAGTAAGATTCACAGTGCAAGGAGTTTTTAAAAGTGTTTAAAAAGTGTTTTAAAGTCAGGCATATAAAAACCCTAACTGTAAAGACCATATTGAACTGAAAGAAAAAAAACAGAGTTCACGCAGACTTAGACAAGACGAGCGTTAAAAAGTACATGAATTGTCAGTTTGTTTTGAAAACGATCGATCGTTTTGTGAGATAAGATCCATCTTCTTTGTCTGTGATTGTTTAGAGCCATTTAAAGCTGCATTTAAACTGCATTTTGGAAGTTCAAACTTGGGGGCACCACTGAAGTTCACTATATGGAGAGAAATCCTGAAATGTTTTCCTCAAGAAACATAATTTCTTACTGCCTGAAGAAAGAAAGACACAAACATCTTGAATGTTAAGGGGGTGAGTAAATTATCTTTACATGTTTGTTCTAGTGAAGAACTTCTTGAGAATCGAGATATTTCATGATATAGTTAATGCGTTTGTGAATGTTTCAGATAAAAAGGAAAAAATAAATAAAACATAAGTCTATTGTGGCACATGATGACCTTCCTGCCCTCTCAAAAATAATGAGTGCATGACGCCCCTGACCACGTTGATGGATGGCAGCCATTTATTTATTTATTTATTTATTTATTTTTTAAATATCATTTTAATAATCTAAAGAACCTTTTTTCACTATGAAGATCCTTCCATGAAACGAAAAGATTCCATCAATGTTAATGGTTCTTCAAGGAGCCATCAATGCCACTAAAGAACTATTTATGAGAGTGTACACAGCTTGAAGAACAGTGAGTAGAGTACATGTCCTGTAGCCATAATAAGATTTCTTGCAAACTTGGGCTCCACACACTCAAGTGACACTCACAGTTCCTCTACCCTGTATAGATGTGCAGTATAATAAATGTAATTTGATGCTAGTTCCTGAGCTGCTCCATTGACAAAAGAAGTGAGACACTGATGATGAGAAAATTGGATTGATAAGAAAATTGGTTTCAATGACAAACCAGCAAAGCAATGGATGATAAGAAAAGTAAATCATGAGACAAGCCATGTTATCTGCTCTAGAGCTAAGAGAGGGGGAAGAGATAGTAATCTGGCTACATTCACCGCATGTTCCAGCTGCATCAGGAGAAAAAAATGACAAATACTCTTAAGATCTCTCACCCTAAAATGGAGAGCTTCAACAACGTGAGTTAAGCTCCGTCACATTAAGTCTATTTATAATCTCCACCCTCTTGATACTTTGCACATTTTCACTACAATGGTGCTTTCAGTTAAATCCTATTTTATTTCTATAGCGCTTATCATAATGCATATTATTACAAAGCAGCTTTACAGCGATCAGTGTCTTAATACTCCCAGTGAGTAAGCCAAAGGCGACAATGGCAATGAAAAACTCCCTAAGCTGGTAAGGGAAGAAGGAAGAAACTTTGGGAGTAGGGGTGTACATTAATCAGTTGAGTCAACTTGAAACAGACAATTATTTTTTCCAACCAATGCAATCAGTAAAACAGTGATTGCTTTACAATCAACACCTACGGAGAGCCAATTTTATGGGTTTATCATGAACAGTATTTGAGGTCACTGTTTCTTCTGAAAATCTGTTAGGATAGACCTGAAGTGTTAGCTTGGAAGTATGTATTAAACTGGCCAAGTCACATGATTTTAGGAAAAGCAGCTTCATTACATTATAAACTGGGATTGTCCCAGTACTCAAGCTTGTGATTTTGGCCACTTGGGAGCAAATATATAAATATCCCCCTAATCAGAAAGTGAAAACGTAGTGAAAGAATGCACTCTAAATGAGCACAGTCAGTCTAGCTATTGTTTAAGCACTCATAACTCCTCCTATAATAAACAAAGCTGTCCATACACTCTATAATAAAAGAATATCTTACTTACATTGTACGTACATCTGCGCTTGTTGCTTATGATCAAGGAATTCAAAGATTCAGTCTGAGATTCAGAGATTTAGATTCAGTCTGAACAAGACTTGGGGTTTCAGCAATGACTATTCTGATCACCTCTAATTGGCCACTGCATTCTAGTTGTGTGTGATTGGTTGTAATGAGCAACCCTGAAAAAATGCGCAAAAATAAAATATGATGTAACGTGAACAGGTCTAAATTTAATACAGCAATCAAATCTTTTCATTTAATTTTCATTTTCACTAGTTTCATGTTTGGGTAACAGATCTGTCATTAATGAATAACTACACAGGAACAAATGACTAATGTACTATTAACATTCTAGTAACTACTATTAACTAACAAGAAATTCTGATTAACGAATCAGTAAGTAATAGTGCTCAGTTGATCATGGTAGTTCACTATTAGCTAATCAGTAACTACTATTTTTTTTTTCATATCTCCCAGACAACTACTAAGAACTACTATACACATGTTCATAATTAATGTTAATAGTGCAAAATGTATAATTAATTCTAAAGTGAAGATCATGGTAACTCACCAGTAATGACTCAGGTATTACCAAATACTTCAGAAGGAATTGCTAATTATTTGGATCCGTATTCTAAAGTGAAGATCACGATAACTCCTTAGTAATGACTGAAGTCATTAAAAACTATTGAGGTTTTTGTAAGGTTCTGGATAGTTATACTTCCAATGGCTTTGGTAACACTTAAGTCATTACTAGTGGGTTACCATGATCTTCACTTTAGAATACGGATCCAAATAATTAGTAATTCCTTCTGAAGTATGTAGTAACACTTGAGTCATTATTATCCAAAACCTTACATATACCTCAATATCTTACCATGATTTCAGTCATTACTAGAGAGTTATCATGATCTTCACTTTAGAATACGGATCCAAAAAAATAGTAATTCCTTCTAAAGTATTTGGTTTTAGTAGTTACTGATTAGCTAATAGTGAACTACCATGTTCCACTGAGCACTATTACTTACTGATCCGTTAATCAGAGTTTCTTGTTAGTCAATAGTAGTTACTAGAATGTTAATAGTGCATTAGTCATTTGTTCCTGTGTAGTTATTCACTAATGACGGATCTGTATTCTAAAGTGTTACCCATGTTTGAAGTATTATAGTTTTATTGAAAAACCAGAGGACCCCTCAAGTATATTTTTTTGGTGTTATGGGGGGTTCCTTAATGTGTATGGGAGGTCTGGGACCCCCCCAGCCCCCCCACAATTCGAACACTGCTTTAGAGTGACCAGCTTGCATTTTTACAACACTATGTTGTAAGTTTGCCCCACTGGTTAATCAAAAGTTCTATCAGACTTATGGTCTTCACTCTCACTTGAATACTTGGGCCAAATACTAGAAATACACCAAGTAGGCAAGTTATGGGTAGGCTGTTTTAAAAATGCACCTTCTGACCTGCATGTGTTGGTTACTTTTTCAAACATCTGCTTTCAGTGTTCTTGCTTTAGTGAACATACACTGCTGGGTGCCAGTGTTGTCTTTTAATTCTCTGGCATTGTGGTTCTTCATGTGTAAGGTTTGAAAATTAGCTTTGTGCTTGGTGTTATAACCAGAAATAATTATATGCCTTAAGCACTGCCACTGCTTTTCATGCTGACTGCTCTGTTGTACTTATTTTCAGCATTTTGCTATGTTACTAAACTCTACTATATTTTTACAGGGTGCAAAGTTTCAAAACATGACAGAGCAATGTTCATTAATATTAATTAGTTCTACCTGTAGGTAATTGATACATTTTAGATGTGACATTTCATGTGAGCCTTCTCATGCACTTTGAACATAAAATATTTTTATATTTAAAAGCTTTTTTTAAATATAATTGTTCTAATGTGTGTCAAATCAATATGACTAGCTGACTTGTATGGAGTGAATTTTGTGTCAATATTCATCAAATAAAAACCAGCGTTTTGCAAATAAATACAATCTGCTTTACAAAGAAAAAATGTTTCAAGCAAACGCAAAGTGATTTGCAAATACAAAACACAAATACAAGAAAATGCAGTGGTATATGTATTGTGTTATACAACTCTGAGACTCTTTATGAGAAAACTTGACTTGATTTTCTCACAAATGCATGCAGGCAGATTTTCTCACAAATCTCCCTTACCAAAAAACAGCAGATGGCGCTGTTGGTCAATTTATGCTAGTCTCCCGAGACCCAAAACACCCGTTTACCTTTTCAGGGAATACAGCAGACCAACATGAGTGGGGAACAGGTGAGTTTCTGTTTTATTATGTCTATAATTAACCATTTAGATGTTTTCACAAAGCGACCCTATACTACAATGTCAGTGAAATTCACAGTAAGTGCTGTAAAGTTGTTAACATGATTGATTAGTTCAAAAAAGTAAAGACATGGCTAAAAATGTAACTATGCAGTCTTTTCCTATAAAACGGGGGAAGCCGTGGCCTAATGTTGCGGGTTCGAGTCCCAGGTCTGGCCGGGATTGAAGGTGGGGGGAGTGAATAACCTGCGCTCTCTCCATCCTTAATACCAAGACTGAGGTAAGTCCCTTGAGCAACTGCTCCTGGGCACCACAACGATAGCAATATGGCTGCCCACTGCTCCGGGTGTGTGTTCACGGTGTGTGTGTGCGCGTGTTTGTTCACTACTGTGTGTGTGCACTTGGATGGGTTAAATGCAGAGCACAAATTCCGAGTATGGGTCACCGTACTTGGACATACGTCACGTCCTTTCCTTTTCCATTCCTTTAAAACAGATCCATTCTATTCCATATCGCGGAATATAGAATACATATATATGTTGATACAATTACTTAACATTCAAACCAACGCAGGGGTATAATAAGATAAGATAAGATAAGATAAGATAAACTTTATTGTCCCGAAGGAAATTCGTATTGGACACACACAGAACATTATAATCTGCCGTTTCATACAGATAACATATTACATTCGTGTGATACATACATACAGTGGCCCATCACTAACCTCACTATATATAGTGAGCAACTGAATTACACCCTACCCATTATCAACACACCTTTATTCAAAAAAAAAAAATTTGTTCAAAAAAAAAAAATTAGTGTTGTTGACCTCTGGCTAACTTATCATTTAATAATTTAATGGACAGTGGGACAAATGATTGCTTAAAACGGTTAAGTCTACACTGAGGAACTCTAAAACGCCTTCCCGAAGGTAATAGTTGGTACTCAGAGTTGAGGACATGAGTGGGATCTGAGACAATTTTTTGAGCCTGTCTAATAACAGTTTCCTCAAAAAGAGCCTGAAGTGCGGGATGCTGCTTAACTCCCATTATTTTCATGGCTCTCTGCATTAACCGTGTGATTTTGGCCTTTAGATGTACACTAAGATTGCCAAACCAGGCTGAAATACCATATCGGAGAATGCTCTCGATTACAGTGTGGTAAAAGAGAAGCAACACCTTCTGGTTAACACCAAAGACCCTCAACCTACGAAGAAAATACAGTCGCTGTTGGACCCTAATACAGACATTTTCCACCTGAGCACTCCATGTCAATTTATTATCAATGTGAATGCCCAGATATTTATAAGAATCTACCTGGCCTATATTCTGACCACTGATGACCAATGGTAAGTGATCTCCAATGGATTTAGGGTCAAAAATAATCTCCACTGTTTTCTTCGTATTGATGCTAAGAAAATGTGTATCACACCACTGGACAAAATTCTGAACATCATCTTTATAAATAGCAACATCTGATGTTCCGGATATGAGACCTAAAATAGCTGTGTCATCAGAAAACTTAATCATATAATTATTACCAGTACTGCATGTACATTGGTTAGTATATAATGTAAACAGGACTGAAGAACTGACACACCCCTGTGGGACACCAGTGCTAATAGTCGTAGATTCAGACAACGTCTTATTCACCCTGACTTGCTGACTACGATTAGTCAGAAATGAATGGAGCCACTTAATAATAGAGGGATTGACGTTCATCCGCTGCATTGTTTTCAAGAGAATATGAGGCTGTAAGGTATTAAAGGCTGAACTAAAGTCTACAAACAACAGTCTAGCATATACCATAGGATTCTCAAGATGTTTAGTCACTAAGTGCACTAAACTGTTGATTGCATCATCAGTGCCTCTCTGATGTTTATAGGCAAACTGGTAGGGATCCAACTGTGAACCTACTTCCTTTATTAATTGGCTCATAATGAGCTTTTCCATGCACTTCATTACAACAGAGGTCAAGGCAATAGGTCTAAAATCATTATTCTCCTGTGGACAAGATTTTTTAGGAACAGGAGTAATAATCGCCTTCTTCCATAAAGCTGGTACAGTGTGAGAGTATAATGACCTCTGGAAAATAGGGCACCAAGCTGATGTCAGCTCATCTGCACAGGTTCTTAATAAAAAAGGAGAAATGCCATCTGGACCTGTGGCCTTAGTTACATTAACTTGCTTAAAAACCTTATTGATGGATTTAAGGTCAATCTTCAACCTATCAGCATCATCAATAACCATACTATCTAGCATCATATTACATTCAGCAGAGAAATCGTTATTATCAAATCTCTTATAGAAATAGTTCAACTCATTTGCTTTAGCCAGTTCATCTGTAACATGCAAAGACTTCTCCGTTGATTTCATATTAGTTGCTGTTTTCATAGAGTCCCATAGTTTTTTAGAGTTCATAGTATGAACATTTTTCTCTATCAGTCCCCTATGATGTTCTTTTGCCTCTTTTAGCCTCTGGTTTAACTCCTTTTGTACAGTTTTTAGTTGTAAGTGATTCTTGTTCTTAAATGCTTGATGTTTCTTTTTAATACAGTCCTTCAACTCCTTTGTGACAAAGGGTTTATTATTAGGATAGATTTTGACTTTCTTTTTAGGAATCACCATATCAACACAGTATTTGATGTAATCTGTAATGACTTCTGTGGCATTGTCCAGGCTTGATTCCCCAGAGAATAGATCCCAGTTCGTGCATAGAAAACAACCTTTCAGCATGTCTATGCTCTCTTCTGACCATACATTAATAGATTTAACCAGAGGTTTAGAGCTCTTGAGGGCAATCTTGTAAGTAGGGATTAGATGAACAGTATTGTGATCAGAATTAGACAGGGGTGGTTTAGCTATGGCTGTATAAGCATGTTTTAAATTACCATAGCATTTATCTAAAATCCGATTTTTCCTGGTGTAACAGTTAATATACTGTTCAAAACCCGGCAAAGCAATATTTAAGTCACAATGATTGAAGTCTCCCAGAATAAAAATAGGGGCATTTGGGGTACGTTGTAATTGTTCATGAACACAGTCTGCCACCTGTGTCGCAGCCCGTAAGGCGTTGCCATTGGGGGGTACATAAACAGAACAGATAAGAATGTTACCAAACTCACGGGGTAAGTAGAATGGTCTGAGACTTACACATAACAGTTCTACATCAGAGCTGCAGATTTTCTCCCGAACAGTGTGCTGTCTGCACCACTTTTCATTTACATACAAGCAAAGACCACCCCCTTTACTTTTTCCTGACGTCACACTCCTATCGGAGCGAATGTGTGAGAACCCCTCTATTTCAATTAAACCATCGGGGACCTCTGGATGTAACCAAGTCTCAGTAAAAAGCATAATGCAAGACTCACGATACTCGAAACATCCTCTTGATAAAATTCGGAGTTCGTCCATTTTATTCCTTAGCGACCTCGCGTTACTTAGGATCATGGATGGCAATGGGGGTCGACTGCCTCTCCTCCTCAACCGCTGCCGCACCCCTCCTCGCCGGCCTCTCCTCCGCGATCGCCGCAGACACCGAATTCTCACACCCTCCGGCAAACTTTCAATAGACGATCGAGAAAGATCACCTGCATCTCCACACCGTCGCAACGACAAAAGCACATCCCTCCAGTAGACTATAGCCCCAGCCCCACTGATCTTGCTGGTAGAGAGAAGTTCATACGGAAGCGCCAGCGCCAGGGCCATCGCCAGCAAAAAAAGCAGCAAGACATACGCCGCCATCCAGTCACTCTCCCGATACAAACAAACAAACGAACAAACAGCAGAACGACTGAGTGCGTCCGTGTCGCCTGCAGAGCAGCGCCACCGGAAGTATAACAATATATCATGTCACTTTATATTATAATACTAAAATGCAAATGTGTCCCCTCATTATCGCTAATGTGATCCTGCCTCACGCTGACTGCTCTGTTCACGTTAACGTGTTAATGATCTGAGGTCAGCCAGGTAAACACGTAGATGCCCCTGAAAAATGGCATCAAAACTTTAAGCTTCATCGTAGAAAATGCTATATGTAAACATAAATAAAAAAATAAACTTTGATATCCGTCCTGAAAATTAAAGTTGGTTTTACTATAATAAAAGTGGTAACCATGTTTTTTTGCAGGTTACCATTTCTATAACGGCAGCTTTATTACAAATACAATGGCATTTATTTACACAGTTGTCGCTATCCACAATACATATACCCCTGTCGTTGTTTTGAACGTTGAACAATTGTATCAACATATGTATGTATTCTATATCCCACGATCCAACAGAGGATAAGAAGTACAGAGAATGGATCAGTAAAGACTGCATATTTAAATGTTTAACCATGTCACTACTGATTTTTGAACTAATCAATCATGTTAACAACTTTACAGCACTTATTGTGAATTTCACTGCCATTGTAGTATAGGGTCGCTTTGTGAAAACATCTAAATGGTTAATTATAGACATAGTAAAAAAGAAACTCACCTGTTTCTTCATAAAAAGGCAACTGAGTCTCAGAGTTGTAACACACAAAACATATATTTGTCCATACTACCACATTTTCTGTCAAGTTGTATTTGCAAATCACTCTGTGTTTGTTTGAAAGTCGAGTTTTTCTTTGCAAAGCAGATTGTGTTTATTTGCAAAACGCTAGATTTGTTTGTTGAATATTGGCACAAAATCCACTCCATAACTTTGTAGCATTTTAAACTCCTTTTTGCAGCTTACCCTCTCAGATTGTCCTTTTGGGAATTCTGAAGGTGTCTCTTTGGAGACATTACTTTCTTGTAATACTCAGTCCATAAATAGGTGACTGCCTTGGCCTGGCTGTTCATTCTCAGTTTCCCATCACCTTCAATTTTAAATCCATTATTCGGTGTGCCATTTTTCAAATAATGGAAGGCCACGTTAATTACTAAAGTATGGGAACAGGATAAAGGTGAGTGTCCAATTACAGAATTAAATCAAGTTGCTGTTTAGCTTGTCAGTGCTGACAGAAATAATTCTGGTGAATTATTAAATGGTTCCACCGCTTCCAAAAATGGAGCTGTAAGGTGTCTCTTTATATTGAACCCACTGGTTATTCTCCCCAGTCAAATACAACCAATGCGCACAGTCTTTTTTTTTTTTTTTTCTCAGTGTAAAAGATGCAACAAAACATCAGCATGCATGGCTTTTGCAAGTGACCATCTCTCCTTCATATTCTTTTTTGTTTTTCTTTTTTTTTTCTTTTTTGCTGCAAACCAATATACAGACAACTTGTATCGCAAGCTGCTTGCAGGCTACAGTTTTTAACAAGAAGAAATCCAGTCTCACACGAGATCTCCTGTCTTATGCGTGATCTTACATTATTTCCTGCATCACTTCTCGCATGTGTTCAGTTGTGCAAATGCAGTTTGTAGACTAGGCGGAGTTGTCGGAGATTCATCATTTTGAAAATTTGTGTAATATTACCCCTGTTGTGTAGTGTGCACGCAACAGCAGTGTGAGAAGAGCAGCAATCCGACTTTGACTTTGAAAATTGTGCATTGTGTGCCCTACATTAAAGGGTTAGTTCACCCAAAAATGAAAATTAACCTATTATTTACTCACCCTCCATGTATCCTAGGTGTATATGACTTCCTTATTTCAGACGAATTCATTCAAAGTTATATTAAAAATGATTCTGGCACTTCCAAGATTTAGAATGGCATGGACGGGTGTTTCTCTTCATCAGTCCAAAACAAGTCCAATAAAGCGCATCCATCCCTAATAAAAAGTGCCTCACACAGCACCGGGGGGTCAATAAAGGCCTCCTGTAGCGAATCAAAGCATTTTTGTAGGAAAAATGTCCATATTTAAAACGTCATAATCACTTTAATCTAGCTTGCACCAACTGGTCATACACAAAAGTCGCTCCAGGCAGATGACGTAGGACGTATGCGTTGTGCATAGGGGGGAAGTGAGGAACGCGAACACACCGTGGAGAGAGGTAAACACAGCACCAGTCACAAATTGGAAGTACAACACAAGGATTTGTAAAGAAAAGTGTTGGAGGAATTCGATATATGCCAAGGAGACTGGTTTTCTTTTGCTAAAGTAAGGAAACTTTGCTTCCTTTGCTCCTGTAAACAAACGTTGGTTTGTGCAAGACTCACCGGGCTTCTGTGTCTTAAAATTAAGAGATTAAAAAAAAAATAATAATAAAAACAAAATCAACCTTACAACCCTACTGTGGTACTGTGGAGCAATGTTGGAGCAACCTGAACAGTGAACAATTTGAAGCAATCAGCCAGTATCTTTAGGCTCTATTATGTTTTAATCCTGACAGTTGATCTATGCGAAGAAAAAATTACCACAGCCTGCAAGGCCTTGCACAATGTCTGCATATTTCATAAATATTTCATTAAGATAAATTACCTAATAACTCTCCTAAAACTATGTTTTGGAGCTGATTTCACAAAGAATCTGGCAAAAGCAATTATTTCAGACCCAAAATTCAAGGTCTTGCAGACATTTTCAACAATGGAATGTAAAAAGTAATAATACACTGACATGCATTACTTAAAAGTTTTGTTTTAACTAGACATTGATATTTCACAGCATTTCTACACTCTAGTTAGCAACTTCTTCACAGACTGCAGTGCTTTGATACTTTCTGCTTCTAAATGCCTGAATCATCTCATATTGAATCACCAGCATGAGTGGGGCAGAAAGGTGATTGAGGAGATGACAACATCTAGGATCTTTTGGACCATAAAATCGAAGAGACATTGAAAGTCTCTATTGTCATTGCTGATGCCACAGTGGAGGTTCAACTTTATGCAAGTATATCATATATCATCAAAACAAATGACGAACTGGAGAATGAGGCCAGAGACCAGACCAACTACCCATATCACTTCCATTTGGCCTTCCAATGCCTTACAATTCCAGCAGCCACATCTGTGCCACATGAAAGAATATTCTCAAAGGTAGGAAAAGCAAGTAAGAACAAGTGCTTAAATACAGCTGAAGTTGCTTCATTCAACTTGTTACAGAACATTATTTCAACCAGTTGTAACATTACAACAACAACTAAAATGCTGATGTACAAATAATTGATGTGCCAAATAATACTGACCTTCAAATCAGAAACAGTGGTTAAAAAGACTATGTGATATATGATAAAATATGATAATGTACCAAAGGAAATTGTGCCTGCTGTCTGCTTTGTTTCTGTATTTTTCATGCCAAGTATGTGCATCACTGGCACTGTTTTCTTCTTTTTAAAGAAATAAATAAAAACATTTTACATAAATGAAAAATAAGATTGAGAGCTAGCTGTATGTACAGACCTTTTTTTTTTTCTTTTTTTTTAAATAGAAAATACAGAAGAATAGTAAATTGAGGAAGTGACATTTTGAAATAAAGGTTTATAGTAAATGATAGATTGTGAGTCAGTTTATACTTGGCATTTACTGTAAGATTTAGGTATTCCACATACTTTTATTGATAAGCGTCAATTTCATATAATGTCATTTCAGTTGTTCAGGAATAGTTTTAGCTGTAGGCGCCCAGGATCTTTGCACAACACCAAATTCAAACGTTATCCTGTTAAATTCATTTTAGGTATGTTATCAAAGCTTGGTAATACTGCAATACAGCACAGAGGTTGCGCTACTGTACTGAAAGCCCCATGTAGTTTCATGTTATGACAGTCTTAACATTTTCTACCTGTCTTTTCTCCACATTGTTCCATATGATACAAGTAACAATGAGACTGCTTGGCTTACCTTTGCGATTCCATGACAAGCCATAATCTCACATGGAGCAAAATGGAAAACTGTCAGACGTTCCAATATATGCTTACTATTCACGATTGTAGTTCACAATGGGGGTTTTGTGTTTTTGATTAATTAAAGCAGGTTTTTCCTGTGCTTCCCCAGTGCAGCCTCACACAGCTCCAGACGAACATCTCCACCTAAAAGGCCCTTTCAGAATAAAAAATAAATAAAAAACGATACATTTAGTGGATTCAAAAGGTTATGCTGAGCAGTTCATAAATCAATTGCCTTGAAAAGGGAGCTGGTTTTAAGCCTTTCTCCTGAACGCAAATGGAACTGTAATTGACAGAACAAAGTGAGGCAATTAACTATGTTTTCTTAAAGGAGTGAATATGGAACGGCATGGCCATTCATCACCATATGTCGGACTGGCGCTTCTATGAGGAAGCGTGGAATGAGGGGGGAATTATTATTATCAGCAAGCATGGTGTTTTATTTGGCTGTGATAGTTAATGAAAGGAGTGAGCTCTTGTCTCACTGTCTCAGTGAGATAAACTAGTTTAAGAATCTTCTTTTTTAAATGGGAATTCTAAAACTTTTTTTTTTTAACTTAATTTACAAGGACAGACAGAACATAATATTAACTTTTGCAACTATCATTAAGAATCTAATAAAATTATAGGTTAAGAACACAATGCAGAACTGAATTAATGCAAAATCTCAAAAAATAAATAAATAAATAAATAATAATAATAATAAATTAATTCTTAAATTAATTTAAATGGGAATTCTAAAACTTTTTTTTTTAACTTAATTTACAAGGACAGACAGAACATAATATTAACTTTTGCAACTATCATTAAGAATCTAATAAAATTATAGGTTAAGAACACAATGCAGAACTGAATTAATGCAAAATCTCAAAAAATAAATAAATAAATAAATAATAATAATAATAAATTAATTCTTAAATTTGGATTGAGTGTGTAAAAGCTACTGTAGCTTATGAGAACTTTTGAATCTTAGAACCTAGCTGTGCTGTCAATGAAGTTAGCAAAACTAAAGCCCTGCTGAACTTCATCCTAGAAGCAAATTGTAATCAAATTATCAGATAGATCCGTCTGGATAGACATTTAGTATCTTATACTGCTAAATACAATATAATGTTTTTCCTTTTTCCCAAATGGTGGTAACACTTGGAATAATGGTCTGTTGTTAACAAGTAGCTATGCAGGAAGTAATAAGTAGTACTACATTAACACTGAGCTTAATATTGTTAACTAATATGGAAGCAATATTAACTAAGCAGTAAGTAGTAGCAAATATAGGACAAAAGTAGTTCCTTGTTAGGTATACAGTATTAATAAACAAAAATATTTGCACTGAGAACTACTTGTTAATTATGATCAATTAATAAAGAATAACCACTTAATTACTAATCACAACAGAAGTATAAAAGTAAAGTACTGTTTTGTTTTATTCTTACCATGGGCATAAAATGCCTTTTTCTCAAATGGGCTCTTTGCAGAGACTAATGTATGAATATTATATGCCCACAAATAAATTGGCCAGATTGATCCAGATCACTAGTAGTTTTTGAGGGGCTGACAAGGTAACGCTTGAGTAATTACTGAAGGGTTAACTTTTTTTTTTTTCACTTTACAGTAATGGTCCAGATCACTAGTAGTTCCTGCGGGCTGACAAGGTAACTCTTAAGTATAGTGAGGTATCAACGTCTATTTCACAAGTAATTGAATAAGTTTTTAGACATTACTGTTGTGATTACTAATTAATTGGTTATTCTGTATTAATTGATCATAGTAATTGATCACAGTTTTTATTTGGTAATTATTGAATAAGGAACTACCTTTGTCCTAAATGTGCTATTACTTACTGCTTAGTGCATCTTGCCTCCTTATTAGTTAGTAGTATTAAGCTCAGTGTTAATGTAGTACTACCTACTACTTCCTGCATAGTTACTTGTTAACAATGGACCATTATTCTGAAGTGTTACCCAAATGACATTTTCAGGGTAACATGGCATAATGTAAACTTCTTTTTTCTGAAATCAGCCAATGGCCACATTCAGTGTGTTCACCCCTGAAATAAACAGTCTCCATACTCCAGAACTCCCAGTGATCTTTGCTGAGCCCTTTTCCCCCAATGTCCCTCAGTCTCTCTCTCTTTCTCTCTCTGTCTCTTTTTACTACAGTGCTTTGCAGATCTGCCATGGTTAATAAAACTCTATTGTTTCCTCACTCTCACTCCTTCGTGTTCTTTGCTGGCTGTGCCCTTCCCCGCGTGCAGCCCTGCCATCGCCACTGACCTGTGCTAAGCAGGAGATCAATAGTCAATTCCATTTTGTGGCCTGCATCTGACAGCTATTAGATAGGAGTGGATTGGATGCTTGTAAGTAGCAAGAGCGTGAGTCTGAGCTTATCTGAACCCTCCTCCTCCTCCGCTGTCTCCGTCTGTTCTCATCAAGACTGCCGTCAAGCGCACGGAGCTACTTTCCAGTTTCTCAGCTTTACTGTTCACTCACAGATATGGGATGGTCTCAAGATGATCCGAATTAACATGTCCTGTGTGAAAATCTTGTATGAAGTCAGTGACTTTGAAATAATGTGTTTTGATACAGAAAACTTACATATGCTGACATTTAAAGAGTTAGTTCACCCAAAAATGAAAATTCTGCCATTAATTACTCACCCGCTTCCAGACCTTATTTCATCTTCGGAACACAAATTAAGTTATTCTTAATTAAATTGAGGTGTTTTTTGACCTGTCTTAGACAGCAAGGCAACTACCACGTTCAAGGCCCAGAAAGGTAATAATAACATTGTTAAAATAGTCCATGTGGCATCAGTGGTTCAACCGTCATGTTATGAAGCTACAAGAATACTTTTTGTGCATAAAGAAAACAAAAATAACAAATCCATTCAACAATTTCTTCTCTTCTGTGTCAGTCTTCAATGTGTATTCATGAGAATTTCTATGCAGGGTCAGAAAGCTGTCGATTTCATCAAAAAATATCTTAATTGTGTTCTGAAGATGAATGAAGGTCTTTGGTTTGGAACAACGTGAGGGTGAGTAATTAACGACAGAATTTTCATTTTGGGGTGAACTAACCTTTTAACTGCTATGCATTTATGTACTTGTCTGATGGAATCAAACCTATGGAATCCCAATGGGGACATGGTGATGTAAAAAATATGAGATGGGAGGAAAAAAAGCTAAAAGAAAAAAGCAGAAGTATTTCCCCCAGAAACTTTGCATGCAAAATTTGCATTCTGTTGCGAAAGTATTGTGTTCCCTAGAGAAACTTTGCATTTTCCATAAATCAGATTTCTGGAAATTACCTTGAAACCTGAATGTTGAATCATTATTAGCTGAACTGTCTTGAACATTTCTAAAATATAATTAGTCTATGATTTATTTGAAGGGTGCTACAGTAAATAAATATGACTAAAACTGTGGTTTTGAAGTTTTGCAAACATGTAAGTAGAGCACTGGGGCGGTACCCTTTTAAAAGGTACTAATATGTGCATTTTAAGTACTATTATGAGCATTTAAGGTATCAGTATGCATCATTTAGGGTTAAATAAGGTACAAATATACCTTTTGAAACGGTACCACCCAGTGACAGATTTTCTGAGAGTGTAGAAATGCAGATATTGCGCACTTCACCTTAACACAAAATCATACACCCATTGCTGTTTTACCACAGTGGGACCCCTTCTCTTACAACACTTCCTGTTTCAAACCCACATCTGTCTCCAGCTTCCTTTCTGAAAAAATGTACAGAAAATACTTAATGTTCAAGGAATGGAAACTATCTTTATCCGTCCAAGTGATTGTCGGTAAAGCACAGTTATTTTGACCATCGAGTCAGACAAGTTAACCTTCAAAATGAAGATTTATTCTACATACCTTTTTCTTAGAAAAGTATGTAGAAAAAGGTAGAAAATGATGAAGGATTACATTATGAGTTTTTTCTTCAATTGTCGCTTATACTACTACTACTTTTATTAAATTTGTTAGAATAACATGACAGCATGTGTACTACAGTATAACAAGGCCTTATGCCAGACTCATATGCTTGTTTTAGTCTTTTGATGCTTTTTGTTGAAAATCATGTGACATGATCTGACTAACACTAGTTTACCGCAAAATATATTTTTAAGATTGTTATCACTATTGCACATCTCTGTGGCTGAGTTATTGGAACACTGTTTGCCAAATAACTTTTTACCAAAATTGAAATGTGACAAATTTGGCATTTTTATTTTGGTAACTGGTGAAAATGATGTGTCTCTGCATTAATATATTATTAATGAATATCACAATTCTTTGTTTGTTTTGAAGGTTTCTTAGATGTTTGATGTTGTCTTGTAAAGAGGACATGAAAGACTGAAGAAATCTGCCCCTTCCTCTTTTGACATTGTGCAACAAAACTGTAGATTTCACAAGAATGGAAGACAAGAGGTGATTTTGGAACTGTTTATAATCATTTTCAATATCATATTTCAACAAATAATTGAATATTCAAAGAACACAAAGAAAAAAAAAAAAAAAAAAGGATTGTTTAAGTGTGTTATTTGAGGTAAGGATGGCCCGTATGAAAAGTTATAAAGACGTTAAAAGTTTTTTGCAGACACAAACCAAGATAGAAATGACACCAACAACTCTCTAAAAGAAAAAGAAGAAAAAAAAAAAAACAGCATCAGCTACTGCATGAAGTTCCTGAAAGCAATTGCAGAAAAGGGCACAAACACGTAAAAATAAGAAAAATACATGGAACTACATAAATGGAAAAGGAGAAATTGGCAACCTCATTTGTGTTCACAGGCATATTAAATTGTGCAGCTGAAGCAACATGCCAGACAGTGACAAAAGAAATCACTATAAATATAATAACTGCTCTCTAGCAGGCGGGCTGCAAAGAACCACAGGCAATTAGCCCCTGCGAGGAGCAGAAATGCTGGGCGGCAGTCGCACAAAAGTGAAGGCCTTTATGTGAGTCGCTGATAAGCAGAGAATGGAGCAGAACTTTAATAGTGTGGGTTTGCTTGTGTTTGGTGTGCACTCTGAGATTGGCAGAACTCTATACCTCTGAGCTTGATTGCATTGGTTTGACCCAATTGTGTAGTGTAATAAGTAACAGAAATAAATTGGACAGCAGCTAGATTAACTCGCCAACACTGTAGAAATCATACATAGGCCTGTTACTATATTGTTATGTGAATATTAGCATAGACTGTAACGTTCCAGTATAAAAACAACAAACTAATGTGAGAAGCACAGTTACTGACTTTATTTGAAGACAAGTCTGTCTGGCAATTATATAATTATTCAAATGAATTACATGATACACTTATTAATTCAAGGAATAGTGCACCCAAAAATGAAACTTTGCAGAAAATGCACTCACTCTCTGGCCAGCCACGATGTAGATCATGAGTTTGTTTCTTCATCAGAGCAGATCTTTGGAGAAATTTAGAAATTGGTGAAGAAATTTACAAATGGATCCTTTGCAGTGAATGGGTGCCATCAAAATGAGAGTCCAAACAGCTGATAAAAACATCACAATAATCAATAAATAATCCACACCTCTCCAGGCCATCAGTTAACGTCTGACTGCAATAAACAGATTCATCATTAGCACATTAGCACATTAGCACTGGTCCTCCATCCATAATATTGCTTTCTACAATGAAAAAGTAATCTCATCTGAATCAGGAGAGAGATATGCATAGAAATATGTACAGTCCTAAACAATTAAGTTGGTGGATTTTGATGTGAGACAGGAAGTTTTTCACTGAAGGAAGCGCTATTATGAATTTTGGGCTATTTTGTCTAAAAGTGACAGATCAACTGTTTGGACTCTCATTGCGTTCTGTGATGAATCAATCCATACTTATATATATATATATATATATATATATATATATACAGGGGTTGGACAGTGAAACTGAAACACCTGGGTTTAGACCACAATTAGTATGCCGTTTGGCCTCCTTTTGCAGCCAATACAGCATTATTTCATCTTGGGAATGACAAATACAAGTCCTGCACAGTAGCCAGAAGGATTTTGAGCCATTCCTTTCGCAGAACAGTGGCCAGGTCACTATGTGATGTTGGTGTATGAAAACATTTCCTGACTCGCTCCTCCAAAACACCCCAAAGTGGCTCAGTAATATTCAGATCTGGTGACTGTGCAGGCCATGGGAGATGTTTAACTTTACTTTCATGTTCATCAAATCACTCTTGTCACCAGTCTTGCTGTGTGTATTGGTGCATTATCATCCTAATACACGGCACCACCTTCAGGGTACAATGTTTGAGCTATTGGGTGCACATAGTCAACCTTCACACTCTGCTCTTATTGGTGGAATGTGCGATCAGTAAAGACTGGTCACCAGGCTGCATAAATATAGCCATGAAACCTCCAACACTATATTGGCCAGTGTTTTAGTTTCATTGTCCAACCCCTGTATATATATATGTATGTGTGTGTGTGCGTGTTACGGTGACACATTTTCCTTCACTCAATTATGTCGTAATAACGAGATGTTATGTTGTTTTAACGTCATCTTTTCTCGAGATGTTTTTTTTACGAGAAAAGATGTCGTTTTAATGAGAAAACATTTATTATTACGAGAAAAGTAGTTTTAACTGCATAACATCATTATTATAAGAAAAGATGTAGATTTAACAAGAATATATGTCGTTTTAACACCATAACATCTCGTTTTTACAAGAAAAGATGTCGTTTTAATGAGAAAACATCTTGGGTAACACTTTATTTTAAGGTGTCATGATACAGAGTAATTACCTAATTAAGTACTTAGTAGTAGTCGTTGTACTTACATGAAACAAAAAGTTATGGAACAGCCTGTAGTTATGTAGTTGTTATTATGTAGATGTAATAGGCAGCCACTGTTACACATATGTAACAGACCGAGTCTGTTACACAGCTACATATGTAACAAAAAGATGTTTGTGTTGCACACTTTATACACTGTAAAAAATAAAAAACACAATTTGTTGAGTCAGCTTAAAATAATCTGTTACCCTGCTGCCTTAATATTTTAATTTCAGTCAACTAAAATAAGTTTATTCAAGTTGAAATGTTAAGTTGTACTAAGTAACAACTTAGACATTTGTGTTTGCTAAACTTAACAGATGGGTAACCCAGCTGCCTTAAAATTTTAAGTTGATTCAACTCAAAAATCTAAGTTGTCACTTAGCATAATTTAACATTTCAAGTTGAATAAACATTTTCTGAGTTGACTGAACTTCAAATTTTAAGGCAGCCAGGTTACAAATTATTTTAAGTTGACTCAACAAATAGTTTTTTACAGTGTACAACGTAATTAAAAATGTAAGTACACAGACATAAGCTACTTAAAATAAAGTGTATCAAGATTGTACTTAAGTGTACAAGTAGTTGTGTAACAGACTTGGCCTGTTACATATGTGTAACAGTAGCTGCCTATTACATTTACACAATTACAAACTGTAATTACAGGCTGTTCCAGGCTTAGTTACATGTAAAGTATATTTTGTTTCATGTACAACGGCTACTACTAAGTACTTAATTAGGTAATTACTCTGTATTATGGACACCTTAAAATAAAGTGTTACCACATCTTGTTATTGCGAGAAACGATGTCGTTTTAACTACATAACGTCATTATTACGAGAAAATATGTAGTTTTAATGAGAAAAGATGTCATTAAAATGACATATCTTGTTTTGTTTTTTTATTTTATTTTATTTTTAAACAAATAATTGTATTAAATAGACACTCAAATTGCTAAAGTTTTCTCTTAAGTACGAGCAAAAAGTGGGCGCAGAAACGGACGCAAGTGTGGATGGTTTCACAAGAGTTTGACATTTCCTGCTTCGGTTTGTACTTGTGGTTCAGGATGGTAAGAACGATATGCCACAGAAGGACTGACAGCAGTGACTATTTAGTCAGAGCAGTGAGATCCTTCTCAGAACAGCATCTGGATCATTTCAAAAGCTTTTTTTTCATAGAAAAGTTCAACTGTGTGCCAGACCTCGCTGGGCAGTAACTATACAGGAGTTTAAATGTGACTCCTAGAAAACCTTCAGATGAAGAACACTTTAAAGTATGTATCTGATTCATGTTTGTTACCTCCTTAAATTAATAATAATAATTGTAATCATAGTATTGTAATACTTTACAATGTTTTAAGAAGTCATTTATAAACATTATATACTACTTTAAACACTTAATGTACTTTCATATAACTAATGTAACAATGTTTATTATGCTGTTGTTGAAAGTTATAAGATGTTACTATATAATTTCTCTCTATTTTTTTTTTTTTTGTTGTTGTTGTTGTTTGAGTTGGCTAAAATGTTTTTCTAAACAAATTTTCTTTTTATTTTTGTCCCCCACTTACTTTCTTTTTTACACTGTATATTGGCTGTTAGAAATGGAAGGTTTTGTAATTTGAAGACTTGCAATTTCTCTGAAATGGTAACAACATTTTTTTTTTTTAGTCGTCATAAGCATGGCATCAGTCTGGCATGTGCTTGTGCTGTGGATTTATCTTAGTGCCATGATAAAAGGTGAAACAGCATTGCTATCTATCTATCTATCTATCTATCTATCTCAAATACTTTTTAGACAAACCAACATTAATGTTTTTTTCTGATGTCGTGTAAGTACTGCCCACATATTTTGAAATGGAGGATGTTGTCGGGAATATGTCACGCAATGCTAAGTCACAAGACTTGTGTAGTAAATTGGCGTGTTGCTAGCTAGTTTGTTATTAGAGCCCAATTTCTTTCGCCGAATTCACTTATGAGTATGATTTAAAAAAATGATTCTTGATATTAAAATCATACGCATTTATTATCCGCAGTGATCCAAGCATGTGCTAAGATTCACACTCCTGCACCCGTGGTGCTCGCTGGCTCACCCGTATCAGTGTCCTGCTCCATTGAGGATGACTGCTCGCTGACCAAAGGCAAAGACTTTCGTGTGGCATGGAAGATTGACAGCCATATTGCACCCAGCAATCTCTCTTACCAGGAGAGTAACAGGACGTATGTTGTAACCATCCCTAGTCTACCAGACACAGGCGCATCAGTTACTTGTGCTGTATGTGAAGGGAACAACTGCCAAATTGTCAACGGAGTGAAAGTTGAAGCAGGATGTGAGGACCTGTTTTATGATTATGTTTCAGTACTAACTATGTTACTAACCACTAAATTACACTTATAGGGAACAATTCTCGCTATTCACTAGTTGCTTACTATTGTTTTAGCATGCCTATTCATACTGGCATATTTATTAATGCTTATAAAGCACATATTCTGCATGACCATATTTTTCATCCCTAATCCTACCCAATACCTAAATTTAACAACTACCTTACTAACTATTAATAAGCAGCAAATTAGTAGTTTATTAAGGCAAAAGTCATAGTTAATTGTTTGTTAATAGCGAGAATTGGACCTTAAAATAAAGTGTGACCTAAATTACTAACTACAGTCATATTTAATATACAGGTCCATATTTAATATGTGAATGAATACAAGGCTTTGAAGAGGTACATGTTGGTGCTGATTGTTCAGCCAGCAAAACATATCTTTAATGGACTGTATTTCCGTCATTCATATCCTTATTTCAAATTACACCTAATAAAATATGGTTCAAGCTCTGAATAAAGTCAATTTCACATTCACGTTTTATCTACAGAATATGACATTTTTAAAAATGTAATAATGTAGACTATCACTGTTGTCATTTCAAGCCAACATTCACCTGACTTCTAATTTTTCTTTCTTTCAAGATCCTCCATCTGTTCCTAAAAACCTGAGCTGCTATTTGAGTCTAACATTTCCACAAAGAATCCTGTGTCGGTGGGTTCCTGGTCAGGAAATGGGGAGCCTTCCTACAAACTATACACTTCAAATATTTGGGTACTAATTTCTGCTGACATTTTCAGAACTGCTTCTTGTTTATAGATCAATCTCACAGAAATGCCATGTTTTACTCAAAAATCAAAATGAAGGAAAACATTTTCATTTATTTATTTATTTAGCATGAAGAAAAGGTTGATTTAAGCATTGTCAGTAGTTTTTGCTTGAGAATATCATGATAATAATAATAATAATAATAATTATTATTATTATTATTATTATTATTATTATTATTATCTTTTTTTGTCTAAATGCTGATTCTCAATACATTCTCATGTATTAGTAGTAGTAGTAGTAGTATTAAATCAGAATAAAGGTAGCCCAGTAAATATTACATTTACAACATCAATTACAAAAATTACATTTGAAGTAATAATAATAATAATAATAATAATAATAATAATAATAAAATATTGCTTTACATTACAGTAGTGTGATGTTTTGCATTTTTGAAGCTAAATATTACTGGGACAACTTTGTGAGACTTATTCCTATGGTCATTTAGAGTCATTTCAATTTGATTGGTGACATACTTTATAAATGTACCATTTCTACAGGGAGTTACAAAAGGTTCAATATATGATCCCACCTAGAGCGAATTTCTACTCGATTCCACGGGAATCTTTTGACTTATATTCAGAGCTGGAGATTAATGTGACAGCAGTGAATGTCTTTGGGAACGCCACCTCTGAAACACTGAAGCTGATACCTATGGAAACAGGTAAAAGAGCAATGAGCTTTATTCCTCTATCAAGAATTAGGAACTAATATGGTTTTAATAGCCTTATACCAGGACTGTGCTCCATTCTGAATTCAATTTAGTAACTGTTTTATTCAGTGTATCCAATTGCTGAATGTGTAAATATGAATTAAATACAGAATATTTATTTATTTATTTTTATTATTATTATTTTTTTAATATGAACAAAAGAAATTCATCAGGTTTAATATGCATATACAACAGTGCTTTCTGGTCCTCAAATATGATAAAAAAAAAAGCTGAGAGCCTTTTCCAGGAGTGCAATATTCTATATATGGGGCATGTATTTCCATAAACAATAAATGATATCCATATAAATTTGGATTTCATTTTAATTTTTAATTTTATTACATTTTTAATCTGTGTGCCATAGTGAATGAATACAATTTGTATGCACTTTTTTAAAATGTTTTCTTGTATGCAAAAATACACACAATGACAGTTGTTATAATCGTACAGTAAAGTGGTCCTGAAGGATACTGGGCCTGTCTCTGACATACAGTATGCGCTGTGATTCACTTCATGTATTGTATTTCAGTCATTTTGGACCCCCCTGAGATTAAGAGAGTTGAAGCAGGTGAATTAGGCTGCTTAAATTACTCCTGGAGTCTTGCAAAATCTCAAGAGTGGTTGATGAAGACTTTGAGTGTAGAGTTGAAATTGAAAACAGTGAACAACCAACTAGACAAAGAGCTGGTTAGTAATTGCTAGTCACGAAAAATGTTTGTCTAAAAAACTGCACTGTTTGTGAGGGTTTTTTGAAAGTGTCTTAAATATTTATTCTGTTATAGGTTTGGTCCTTCAGGCAAAAACAAAAAACCAAAATAGGTGTATGTGACCTCCTTCACTGGACAAATTACAGCACCACAATGAGAGTGAAGTATGTTTCATGGAGTAAATGGAGTAACTGGAGTAATCCAAAAATAGCCACCACACTTATGAAGGGTAAGAAGTTACTTTCTTACAAAATACTGGGCTACACTTTAGATTAGGGACTATTTCTCACTACTGACTAGGTGCTTACTAGCATGCATATTACTAGCACATTGACTGTTTATTAGTACTTATAAAGCACATATTAATTCCTTATTATGCATCACCATATTTTAGATCTTTTAGATACCTAAAGTTAACAATTACCTTTTATTATTCATTTCTAACAATTACTATTAATAAGCAGCAAATTTTGAGTTTATTGAGGAAAGTCATAGCTAATAATTAGATAACTGGTCCCCAAAGTAAAGTGTGACTAAATACAGATTTCAGAATTAAATGTAACTTTAATTAATGTGCAAAGATTCATAATAATAATAATAATAATAATAATAATAATTTTATTGTGTTCACATCATGTAATAGTGTGGTGATCAGGGTTGCCTTTTAATGGCATGATTCACGGTGCATATCACAGTCTTTTTCTTCAATTGCAACAAACTTGTACACTAAAAAACAAACAAACAAACAAACAAAAAATGGAAAATTTGAAAAAAAAAAAAAAAGTTCCAAAAAATTGTTTAGACTTAAAATAATTTGACTTAAAATTGTTAGTTTAGTCAATTTGAAAATGTAAGTTACTTTAAGTTTCAACTGGAATATTTTAGTTGACTAAAATAAAATAAAAAAAAGTCAGTGGGGTAACTATATTTTAAGTTATTATTTGAAGTTAAAACATTTTTTTTTTTTTTTTTTACTGTGTAACTGCTCTACTACTTATTTATAAAATCAGAAAATTATCTTTAAACAAATAAATTAATGTTTGGTAAAAGAAACGGTTACACTTTATTTCGATAGTCCATTTTGAACATTTTGCTAGCTATAATTACCTCTGCAACTACATGTACACAGTCATTAGAGACTGTTTGGTTATGTATACAGTTATTAGAAGAAGTTGACATATTGGCTGCACTTACACTTTTTAATGTGCTCTTGATTGTAAAACAAGACTATTTATCCTAATGTCTTTACACATTTTCAACAACATCTCCTTTACCACTTATAAAGTCCTCTATTAAACAAAACATAATTATCTGTGCAAATATATTAAATAGTTATTCTTTTTTCAGCTCCGACTGGCAGCCTGGACACATGGCTTAAAATGGATGATCAGAACGTACAACTCTACTGGAAGGTGAGTCTCTCTATGACAGTCATGACACAACTTGGGAAATATATAATTTTATAGGCTTACAGTGCGTGTGTGCGTTTAATATTATATTATGCATACCCACACATCTGGCCAGTTAGTAATTGAATGCTAGATCTCTGTAAAGGTATAAAGGTATATTAATGGATGTTCATGGTTAAATTGCACCTAACATTGCATCAGCATGCATGTTAAATATATATGCACGCATACGCACACAGCAAGTGTGATAAGCTTTGAGGCAAAACTTATATTTATTCATTTTAGTTGCAAATTCAGGGAGGAGTCCTTTTTCCTGTGGTAAATGACAGCATGTCACAGATACTGCCATCAGAGTCTAACTTGATTTAAACATGCAACTTCCCTTTCACCTTTCTGTCATCCTATTTTAGCCCTCAAAAAATTTCCATCCCAATAGCTGGAATTTGTCGTACACTGTTGAATCAAGGGAACCAGAAATGACTTTGTGTAAGACACAAGAGCACCACTGCTTTTTCAGTCTCCCCAAGAAGGTTAAAACGTTTTACCTGAGAGCCATTAATGCAGTGGGGAGCTCGGATCATACCCTAGTACAAATGTATCGGATAAAAGGTATTACATTCTCACCTTGATATTTCCGACAGATGTTCTGTTCACAGTGTATTACTATGATATCTGATCATTTTTTTATTGTGTTGTTTTAGGGCAGTGCTTTGTCTCTCATTTCAGTGTTCATCCCCAGTCAGAAACGTCTTTGCTCGTCAAATGGGAAAGACTGGTGTCCCCACATGTCATAGGATACGTGCTTGAGTGGAAATCTCTGTCTGAGAAGCAGCCAGCTCCCGTGTCCTTTACTCTGATTGACAAAGCCAACTCCAGTTCCATAATAACAGGTGTTTATATTGATAATAATTCATAACAAATGCGCAGCAAATTAGAATGATTTCTGAAGGACCAAAATCTGATTTTACATATAATATAAATCTTTGTTCCAAACTTTGTGTTTTAATCTTTTAACTGTCACCCGTCCCCTCGGAGGGATGTGTAGTTTACTTCACTATATTACAATTAAATTGAATCTAATCATGACAAACTTTATATCGTTGGAAAGGTCTAAGTCTAAATATATATTATACCACTGTTTTGTTTTTTTTTTTTGTTACAAATTATGTGGGAACAGTAATAGATTAATTTACGACAAGAGTTCACCTCAAAAATCGACATCATAACAGGAGTTCTGACCTTTGTCACTAAAAGTCTTTTTTCGTTGCCTTTTTCTCTGTCATGTTTTAGAAATTATCACAAATTGTATATCAGTTGAAAGTTTAAAACCTCAAAATTCATCCTTTGAACCCCATTTTAAAATCTGGAATTGCATTATCATGGAAATGGTACTTCAAGATCCTATTAGAAAATATATTTGTTTATCAATTATAACAATTTGAATAGTGCACTTTCACGTCTATGTTCAAAAATGGTGCTGACAGTTAAAGGGTTAATAATAAAGATGAAAAAAAAAAGCTTGCAGATCTAATTCTGGCTGCTTTATTTTAAATTTCAGGTTTAAAAGCTTACAAGCCCTATAACATTTCTATTTATCCCAAATATAATGACTGGATTGGGTGTCCTCTTACCTTCACGGCATACAGCAGCCAAAAGGGTACGTAGCGCTTGGAAATCAGTAGTGGATATCTGAAGGTCTCATGTAAATTGGGGAAGTGATGTGCAATAAAGCAAAGCTGGATAATGATACAATACTTCCATCTAGTGGACTCTGACTTACATTTTCATATATTATTACAGCACCCGAAGTGGCCCCAGAGTTGAATGTTACGGATATCAGTCACTCGCGTGCCAAACTTAACTGGAATGAAATTCCTCTTAAGCAGAGAAATGGGATCATTTATAGATATACCGTTTTCTTTTGGCATGAGACAAACTATATCAGAGGTATTCAAGGATTTAAAATTGATCAGATTTTTGGATTGAAGATTTCAGAACCTTTTGTTTTTACTAACCATAATGTTTCTGTTTTGTTTTAAGTTTTAACAACTAATAAGACCAGTGTTGTGGTGACAGATCTTCAACCACTTACCAAATATTACGCCTTTGTGATGGTTCATACGATGGGCGGAAGTAAAAATGGATCAGTTGTCAACTGGAAAACTGGAATTATTGGTAAATATCAGCAAATAAGTATTACATTGATCAAAAATGTCAGAATAGACATTTATAATATGTTGATTTACATTGAATAATTTACATTTCAAACAAATGGTTTTCTTTTAAACATTTATTCATTATAAAATCCTAAAAAAAAAAAGTTTCCATTCAAATATTTCAAAGCGTAGCTGTTTTCAACATTGATCACTGATAATAAAAAAAAAGTTTCTTGTTTTAGCAAAGCAGCATGTTAGAATGATTTCTGATGGATCATGTGACACTGGAGTGATGATGCTGAAAATTCAACTTTGCATCAAATAAATTAAACTTTGCAAACATAATAATGATGATAATAATAATAATAATAATAATAATTATTATTATTATTATTATTATTATTATTATTATTATCATCATCATCATCATAAATAGTATTTGGGGAAAAAGCAGTTCTTTTAAATTAATAAAATATTTCACAATATCACTGTATATATATAAAACAAATAATAGTTTCCATAAAAATATTTCAGAGCATAGCTGTTTTCAACATTGATCACATAATACTAATAACAATCATTATCATCATCATCATCATCATCATCATTATTATTATTATTATTATTATAAAAAGTATTTGGGGGAAAAACAGTTCTTTTAAAATTATAAAATATTTCTCAATATCACGGTTTTATTTTCCAATAAATTAATGCAGCTTTGGAGAGCATAAGAGACTTAAAAACAACTTCAAACAATAAAAAAGTCACTTGAATGGTGATGTGAACACACATTTGATTATTTGTGTTGAGACAGATGACAGTAATTTGTGAATTTCTGTATTTGCATACTTTCATAGTACATTTAGTCATGCATGACTGTAATATGAATACTTATTTAACATACTACATCTGGCATTTTGTATGATATTTATCCACGTTATCATTTTGTTTTATCATTTGAAAGCACTTGACTTGTGCAGAGGGAAAGTATTCAGCGAAGTATGAATACTGGTGAACACCACAAATGTCTTTTCTTTACTGGTTTGACTGATCATTGAAAATGTTTTTCAGATGGAATTGACATGGTGCTGTTTGTTATCCCAGCATGCGTTGGGTTAACACTTATCATCATCATTGTTGTATTTGCCTGTTTTGGGAAAAGTGAACGGTGAGCGTCCACAGGCTTGTTATTACTGTGTACTAAGGCATGTACTAGAATTATCAGTTAATTTTTGTCTGTTTTTCATAGGGTGAAGATGTGTTTGTGGCCTATAATTCCTGACCCTGCCAACAGCAGTATTAAGAGTTGGACCGACACTGATCCATTGCAGGTATATGATTACCTGCCATATTATTTTCATTGATAGATCAATATCTGAAACAGATTTCAATAATAATCAAATGGCATTAAAAGTAATATCCCAAAATGTTTTTGTCCAAGGGCATGCCTCCTTTTAATGAAGCCAAGGAGCCCATGCTGGTGTATCTGTCCCACTTCAGTCTTCTTGATCTGTCTGAGAACGAGCCATTCAAGAGTGACTATGTCAAGGAGAACCAGTGGTCACATGACATTGACAGCCACGATGAGAGTCGTTCCTCATTCCAGACCTGTGTCAGATACGATACGGAGCGCGACAGGGATTCTGTCCCTTATGCCACAGTTGTTTTCGGCTGCCCGTATCAAAACCATTCATCCTGTCCGCCAACCTACGTTCGCTCTGAGTCCACACAGCCTCTGTTAGGATCGGATGACCCTGGCAGCCCTCCACCGTATGAGAACGTGTCACCGAGTGGGAGTGTTTCTAAAGTACCACGTTTCACTGCATTCCCTCAGAATTCCACTGGAAGTGAGGAGAATGAAGAACTTTGGGAAGAATTCCCTATGCTCAGATCCTTAGAGATCAGGGACACCAATCATATCTAAACCCAAATTCATCCAGTTCCTGTGCTTCTTTTTTTAACGACGTGTCGCATTTTGAGTATGTATAGAAACATACAGTCGCCCCAAAAAGGATACATTCAAACCACAAGACAGATCAGGTTTTGAAAGTGATTAGCAAAACTAACATCTGTATGTTTGTGACTAATAAGCCCACTCAGTTTGTTTTTGCTTTCGTTCCATTATTAACTTTCTGCAGTATTGCCAGGGACTGCATTTGGATTAAACAGATCACTGGTTGAACTCCTAATATGACAATTCTAATGAAGTTCCACCTTTTTCAAGTAAGAGAGCCAATCGGCAAAATCACTATCTGGTCTTTATGTGAAACATGCCTCGAGAAATCACATAGATGCATTTTATGTCGTCCTGCCTCTTAAGGTTCATTCTAGACAGAATGTTACAAGTCCATTTTTGTGTTCCTAGCATTAAGAAACTCTAGCAAATTTCTGCAGCCTTTAAATAAAAATAATATTAAGGATAATACTACATGTTATCCAGTGAAATAGGTTAAAAGGAGCACATTTCAGGTTTATA
The DNA here is from genome assembly GCA_012976165.1 of Labeo catla. Taxonomy (NCBI): domain Eukaryota; kingdom Metazoa; phylum Chordata; class Actinopteri; order Cypriniformes; family Cyprinidae; genus Labeo; species Labeo catla. Next base: position 52,040 of record VONZ01000953.1, read on the forward strand.
TGAGACAAAAAAATGCTGGCCAACACTGATGTATGTTACTTTTTTGGCTGTCTTTTTTTTTGTTTGTTTGTTTGTTTTTTTTTTAAAAAAAAAAAAAAAAAAAAACTTTATGAAAAACCCCAAAAGCCCAAAATCTCAGGTGCTTGAAAAAAAAGTTTTTGCCTGCAGTGTCTCCTCTTAAATTTTACAAAACTTAATTACACAACATTCTTTTGATACAGACATCCTAACTTGCAGTTTATTAAGTGAGTCAGATGCAGATTCTGGAACCACTCTGGTCTGCATTTCCCTGCATGTACCAATTATCTTTTACAGTGCTTTTGGGAAATGCAGCCCTTACGGACTCAAGAAGTTCATTTAGTGAATGATTCATTAGACTGATGTGAGTTTGTGAGTCATCTTGAACAATTAATTAAAAAAAGCAGCCTCTTAGAAATTATGACTTTTCACCTTAGGGTTAAAACACACACACACACACACAGACACGTCTGGTCAGCTATCCTTTAGGGACTCTCCATAGGCGTAATGGTTTTTATACTGTACAAACCATATTTTCTATCGCCCTACACCAACCCTACACTTTAACTTATTCTGTATGATTTATAAGCTTTTGTACTCATGGGGACCTCAATTTAGGTACCCACCGTGACATGAGTCCCCATGAGTCTGTGTATTCAGGTTTAAGTCCCCACCAGTATATATACCTGTAAACCATATCACACACTCACACACACAAAAATATTGTGACAGTCACATTGTGATATACGAAGTCACAGTTGGAAAACAAAAAAAACAAAAAAAAAAACAAACAAACAAACAAACAAAAAAAACATATATAAATGCCTTTAACTAGTGCTTGTTTTATTCTGCATTTCAAGTGGAAAGTTGAAACTCAGGAGAGAAATCAGATCAAGCACTGAGCACTGTTCACAGACAAAAACAGTCCAAAACATTTCAATACAAATATATTAGTGGATTTTGAAGCACCTTGTCAAACTTTAAAATTAAAATGCCTTACTGGATTTGTTACAAACATGCAGCTTTTCACTTCGTAAGACATTAATTGATGGACTGGAGCGGTGTGGATTACGTTTGAACTCTTATCCTGATGGCACCCATTCACTGCGGAAGATCCACTGTGATATTTTGTAATAATTCATGTAATATTTTCTTCCAAATCTGCAGCTTAACTAGCCTGAATGTAAATTTTCATTTTTTCCTTTAATTACATTAAAAAATATCAATGTTACATAAATTAAATTGCATTGCATTTTATTTTAGGATTTCCCTTGATAAGAATAAATCTTGCTGTACTATTTGACACTGTTAACAACATTACTGTTTTCTTGCAGGTGAGAAATTTGACTATAAGACTGCAGACAGCAGCAGAAATGAGCATAAAACATCAAAACTGAGACACAAACGCATCTTTTTTTTTTTCACCATTTAATTTTACTTTCTTCATACAGCTTAGTGCCACATCATCCCATTCATCCTTGAATGTGGGCACTGATAAAGAGGCAATCCTGTTAAAGTTGGAAGCCGTCAGTGGTTGACCAGTCAGTCAGATAATTAGCAGTTTTTACAGTCATTCATATTTCAGAGCTTTCTTCAAGAAATAAATATATTAACTGCAACATATCAAATACATTTTATCCAAAGTATCATGCAATAAACACTGCATGAACAGACATTTCCAGAGCAACCTGGTTTGCTGGTATAACAGAAAGTGCTTTGCTATAATAGATTTTTTACCCAATGAAACTATTCATGCCCCTCTAAACTGACATCAGACCTGTAACACAACAGCACTAGAGGCACAAAATATATTTAAGGAGTTTACATTTCTGTAGGGAAACTGCATTCCAGATAGATAATTTAACATATTAGAATACTATCTGTACATACACTGAGAAACCTCCTTAATTCGGCAGTCAGATTAGCATCTCTAAACAGCAATAACTATACTTGTAAAATAACCCATCTCTAGCATCCTGATTTACTGACCATTTCAATTTACTATATGGAGACACAGCACCAAAACTGGCTGCATGGATTGCTTCCTCAATGAAGTTATGTTCGGTTGCATTAAACAAAGTGCTAGTTCATGTCATGAATGTGAAAAACAAATGCAGAAAACATAACTGATCATTCGTTTCATTGCAAAAACAAACCTAGCAGAATTATTCTCAGTTGTTTTAAACTACAAATGGAAAATATAAAGAAAAAAGAAAGCTTATGAAACAACGTAAGCGTCTGATGTTTGTCACTGCAGGCTTTTCGTTGTACTATTTGATTTCTACAAATTTTAAGACAATGTAACAGAATGGTGTTACAGCTTGTTTTGACTGAAAGTGCATCTTATATGCATAGAGTTAGTCTGCAAGTGTGTGTTTGCGAAATCTGTGTTTCCCTTCAGTGTCTCAATCAGCCCTGAAAAATGTGAACTTCCTCTTCACTGAAGTTCAGCTGTCTGACCAATCTGTGAGAGAGTATACAGTGAGAAAAACAATTTAATACATTACCAAACAGAAAAAAAAGAAAAAAAAAAAACCTCTCTGATTTATTAAATATATGTGTAAACTATTTTAAAATAAAAGACTCACTGCACTGCTAATTCTGTGAATCCGGTTGGGCCGCACACACACACTAAACACTTGGCGTTTTCTGGTCTCTCCAGGAAGTTTTGCAGCATACAAGCATCTATTCGCCCTCTTCTGCCTTTCCATGAGTCTGTAGGCTCTGACAGAACATACTCCACCTCAAACCTAATAAACATACATGCCAATTAGGATGCTGATTAAATAGACCATTTGAACCAACAATAAATCTGAAATGAGCTAAATAATGCTAGTATTGTCTTCTGTAGAGTTACTTTACAGCTGAAGTCGAAGTAGTTTCAAAACTGATACATTTTGCATTATTTAAACAGTTATTTTCCTGTTTATTATGGTTAAGCTGCTTTGAAACACTCTTACTGAATAAAGCGCTATGTAATTACTTGACAGTAGATAGTAAGGCAGATAACTTGAAAAGACACTGACTGACAGACCCATAGAGTATTCAAAAATTTGACAATTCTGATTAAATGAACATTCTGATATAAAATGTGATAAACGATACCTTTCCTCTTTCGTACATAGTTCATCCAGCTGAGAGCACCAAAGTATGTCCCTCTCCTGACGATTAAAGAACATCAGCTTGGTTTTTCTGAAAAGACACACACACACACACACACACACATACGCACACACACGTTGTGTTTACATGTTTTATGGGGACATTCCATAGGCGTAATGGTTTTTATACTGTACAAACCGTATTTTCTATCGCCCTACACCTACCCTACACCTAAACCTAGCCCTCACAGGAGACTGTGCACACTTTTACTTTCTCAAAAAAACTCATTCTGCATGATTTATAAGCTTGTTTCCTCATGGGGACCTCACAAATGTCCCCACAAGGTCAAAATTTACTGGTATTACTATCCTTGTGGGGACATTTGGTCCCCATAACGTGATAAATACCAGGTGCACATATGCACACACACACACACATTAATATTATTGTTGTTATTTTGATTATTCAATGATTCAAAGTATTTTTATGGTTATTTTATCTATTATTTCAGATTAGTCAATTATTCCATTAGTTAACTTACCAATAAACAACAACTGTAACTTCTATCAATTGTCTTTTAACATTTAATTTAATTTTCTCAAAAAAAAAAAACTTCACAAACAAAAAATTACCAAGAATTAAAAGACATGTATCAGTATTACAAATGTCCATGATGGCTGCTTTACCAGTCAAAAACTGGGATTGACAACCACATTTTCTTATGTGTCAGTCTTGAAATTTCATTCAGCAGATTAGCTGAAAGTAGCTGCTTTAATACAAATCTGTAACAATGAACAGTTGAAATGACAGCAGCAAAGATGGCAATGTCCATAACATCAGGAATGTTTATCACAAGCCAAGTTTCCATTCAGGTCTTTTATGATGTTTTGTTATTGACTAAAAGAATATGCATAAAAAACATGAAGAAATTTGCTGTCTCCAGCCTGTTTCCATTCAGCTGGCTTTTTACAGATAAAATGGTGTGCGTGATGATGTCATCCCAAGTTCTGGTGTATCCCAAAACATCTGCCCTATTACACCTATTCAATTTATTATATAGGCTTTTATTTAATTGCATAGGCCAACATTACATTATTTTTTATTAACTATAATTTATTAAGTGTCATGCTTTTTTTGTTTTTTTGGGGGGTACTTAGGCCTATAGACTATTTAGATACTTTAGCATCAAGCAATATTCATAAACAGGTGCAGTTGTATTGTTATTTTTTATTAACTTTTAGACTGTATTGTTATTTTATTTAAACATAATAAATATATATATATATATATATATATATATATATATAAAAGAAATAAATAGGCTTATGTGTCATTTTTTTTTCTAAATAATTGGTAAGTAAAATGAAAGAAAATGAAAGAAAAAAGCTGTGCAACGAGTAGCAGTTCATATGCAGAATTCCATTTTATTTTTGTGATGCGCTCTTGAGAAAGCAGCATCCTGTTTGTTTCCTTTATTTTACAAAAGCACAATGTTTTGTTTTTAATTGTGAATGTACCCAAATAAACAAAATATTTAAAATAGTTTTGAATAATGTCTTACTCTTTTATAACCACAAAAGGAGTATTGTAAGTTGTTGTAATTCAGCCTGCTCATTGTCATAATAAAATACAGTTAGCCAAACATATTGAAAAGCCATGCTCTTTTACTTCCCCTCACTTCTCAACAAATCTTTTAAATTTAACAGTAGAACAGAACTGAGAACAAAACTGATGAAAACTGACTGAAAATATAAGCCAAAACGAATTAATGCATTTTTTTTTTTTTTTTTTACTTTTTGTACAAAATTAATACATTTTAACTTGCAACATACTAAAGGAACATCAAATTAAGATATGTCTATTTTGAAAGGTAACTTGTCTTTTTCTTACCATATATAAAATAATTTATAATATAAATAAGATTTAATGCGCTTTTGAACTACAGAGAAACGCTGCTTTAATGTGAGCAACAGCACGAACACGGACGCTGACTACAGGCTAATTCTATCATGTGACACCACATTTACTTGCGTTAAGACCCCTTTTCTCGACAAAAGTGCTTCCAAACTAATTTTTGTGATGTTTGAACTATTGATATAGAATTTATGTGCTAGAGTTAAACGGAAAAAGATTGTGTCGACACGTGAGAAATTTTAACGGTTAAATGGCATGTTCATCAACTATATCGGTAACAATTTTGAAGCACTAAATATTTTTTTTTCACAAAAAACCCTTGGATGAGAACCTGGCTACATTTGATAGTGCGTTATTAAAGGGAACCCCGGGTATTAAGACTTGTACAGCTTAATATAACAGTAATGGTGTCTCTTACTGAAATACAATTCACACAATTTAAAAAAAATCCACATTGTTTTAATACATGTTGCGGACTATTTAGATTATGTGAGCTACTGGCTCTACTTGTTGCTATTTTTACTGCAACACAACAGAGAAAATAAAATACTGATACAATGACCACAGCTACTGAAGGAGGTTATAGGTTAAAAGAGAAGTCCACTTCCAGAACAACAATTTACAGATAATGTATTCACCCCCTTGTCATCCAAGATGTTCACGTCTTTCTTTCTTCAGTCGTAAAGAAATTGTTTTTTGAGAAAAACATTTCAGGATTTTTCTCCATATAATGGACTGATATGGTGCCCTGAGTTTGAACTTCCAAAATGTAGTTTAAATGCAGCTTCAAACGATCCCAAATGCGGTTGTAAATGATCCCAGCCAAGGAAGAAGGGTCTTACCTAGCAAAACAATCGGTTATTTTCATAAAAATAATACAATTTATTAGGGATGCACGATATTATCGGACTGATATCGGAATCGGCCGATAATGACTTCAAATGTAAATATCGGCATCGGCCCGATATGAAAAATTATGCCGATATGTTTTGCCGATAAGATGAATATGTTAACTCACATGTGCTAAGGGTGTGCTAGGGATTAGATCACGTCAGCAGTGTGGCTCATTCTTGAAGCAAAGTTTTGACTGAATGAGGAGTAGATTCACTGTTTTGTATCGCTGCATTTAAACTGAGAATACACATACAGAATGATGCATAGCAATAGCACGTGCAGTGGCAGCAGCGGCTATAGGAGAAAGCGCGCCGTTGTTCCATTTGGGATAATTTACTGTTGCCTGTTTCATATCCAGTCACTAGATGGCTAAATGCACATTTTAAATGGTTTTATGGTGCTCTTTGTTGTATTTTGAAACCCAATGGCTGTGTTTGCACATGACATGATCTGCATTTAAAATAAAAAGTAATTACGGCGCGCGGTCAGTGAATTCTCTTTCTTCGGCGGCGCAACGGCAAAACACACTGTTGCTCATATGAAACATTTTTCGTGAATATGACACAAGTGAGGTACAAAGCATTCTTTATAAGTTAAATAATTGGTTAGCAGGCAAATGTTAGTAGCGACCATACTTTTGGATTCATGCAGTTCGAGCCAATACATTTAAAGCCATAAGCGGCTGTGTGTCCTGTTTTCCCGGTTGGTCACGAATTGCCACAAACTTAATAATATTTATAGTTTCTTTTCACAAATCATCACCGTCTCACCCTTTAATTTCGCAGGTTTGTTTTCTTGTCATTTACTTTTAATCCATGTTGTCGGATCATTTATGCGGGTAAACTGCGTGTGGGAAATAAAAGATTTCGTGGCAATAAATTAAGAATTCGTTAATACGACTTTTTAATTCGTTCCCTTATTTTACAAATTAATAAATTAATAAAACGTAGGAACGAATTAACAAGTTGTAGGAAATAATTATGTTCGTGTCCCGCAGCCCTGTCAGAGCGCAGTGCACCGTATAAAATAATTAGAAATTATAATTAAACATGACTTAGTGACTACATTTCTATTACTTTCTTTCCATGTTGAATGCCTTTGTATTGCAGGGCTCTAGAATGATCAAAACTGTCACTTTTTTTTTTTTTTTTAAATGTGCAAGTTAAAATTTGACGTGGTCGCACTGCTCCATACAGCGCGGGTTACAGAGTTACAAAGCTGTGGCATATTCAGGATTTCACTGATCACGCAAAGAGTAGTTTTCGTTGTGAGCGCTTCGGGTGTAGAGCCTGGTTTGTATTTGTAGTGTCAGCACGAGCCAGGTGGTGACGGCAAAAAGGACGCGACTATTCTGGAAACGATGGCGGACGGAGGATTTGGTTTTCGAGTAGGGTAAAAGACCGCTTGTTAAACCAGAGAAGGTAAACATGTTGGTATTCTTGTGCAAAAAAAGTGTACTGTTTTGCCAGTTGGTCACGAATTGCCACATAACTTAATATTTTTATTTTCCCAAATCCTCACCGTCTCACCCTTTAATTTCTTAGGTTTATTTTCTTGTCATTCACTTTTAATCCATGTTTTCGTATCTCTTACTGTGATAAATTGCGGGTGGGAAATAAAATATTTCGTGGGAATAAATTAACAATTCATTAATACTACATATTAATTCGTTCCCTCATTTTACAAATTAATAAATTAATAAATCATAGGAACGAATTAAGAAATTGTAGCAATGAATTATGTCCTGTTCATGTCCCGCAAAGCACCCTCACAGTCACCCAGTTTAGTTCTACTTTTCTGTTTTCGTTTTGAAATGTTGTATTCAGATTGCGAATTCGAAAGTGAAAGCATCCAAAGTTCGGCTTATAACATAGCAAAAGTGAACTTAATTTACAAAATTCAGATCATAAATAATGCTAGTCTACTGATGAAAAAGAAGGGATTGAATGTAAACCACTCATTACTATTTATTTAATCCTAACGAATAAGTTATTGTTAAAAACTAACTTTCCAAATAAAATGATATATATCGGTATCGGTATCGGTATCGGCCAAAATGAGATGAAAAAATATCGGCATATCGGATATCGGCAAAAATCCAATATCGTGCATCTCTACAATTTATATATAATTTTTAATGTCAAACACTCGTCTTGTCTGGCTTTTCCTGACCTCTGTTTTTTTCCGGTTCATGACAGTCAGGGTATGTAAACAAAACTCCCATCGCATGTTCTCCCTCAACTTTAAAATCTTCCTATATCGCTGTTTTACCTTTTTTGTTAAGGGTGTTTGATCTTCTTTGCATGTTCACTTTGCAAAGACTGAGTCGGAACCTCTGCAGCTATTTAGGATGATTTTGAAATGATTTTTGAAATTGAGGGAGAAAATACGATCAGAGTTTTTCGACATACCATAACTGTCTTGAGCCAGAATACACAGAGTTCAGGCAGAGTAAGACAAGACGAACGTTTGAGATTAAGTATTTAAATTGTATTTTTTTAATGAAAATAACCAATCATTTCCCTAGATAAGACTCTTCTTCCTCGGCTGGGGTCATTTACAACCGCATTTGGGATCGTTTGAAGCCGCATTTGAAACTGCATTTTGGAAGTTCAAACTCTGGGCACCATAGCAGTCATTTCAAAATCTTGAAATGTTTAACACAACTTCTTTATGACTAAAGATAAAAAGACATGAACATCTTGGATGACAAAGGGGTGAGGTACATTATCTGTAAATTGTTGTTCTGGAAGTGGACTTCTCCTTTAAGGATATGCTTAAACCAAATGCTGTATCATTGACTTTCCTCACAAGGAGTCTAAACGCTCCCAGATATCAAGTAAAATCCATGCTGAGGAACTTCTTCAGTGGCTGCAGTGTCATGACAAGTGTCAGCATGTTCACATCCTGCTAAGATGCCATTTAGCGTTTCTTGTCTCTGCCTTGTCAGTAGCTGTGGTCAAACGCATCAAGGCTAAAGTGCAGAGAACAAACACTTTAGGAAGTGTTACTCATCCAAAGGCATCTTCCCATTTTTTTCATCTCTTCTTATCGTTAGGAAAGCAGTGAATATTTACATTGTTTCTCTTGGTGCCCTTCCACTGAAAATTAAAAAAAATCATCTTTTACAGAATATTAAACCATACAAGTCTTAATACCCGGTGTTCCCTTTAAATGAATGAGGCCAACTGAGGTCTGAGTTCATCCATTTTTTACGTTCAGGGTAACTGATTTTATACATTGATTAAAACCACCTTTACACCAACAAAAACGATTGCAACATTTGCTTTTTGAATTGTGAATTAAATAGTGTATGTTGTTTGTCATGTTTTTTTGGGGTTTTTTTTTTTTCCAGATTTGTACGGGGCATACCTGATTGATGTGAGGTCCTGTAGGGCCAGCCGTATGAGACGAGCCATGGGTGTGAAACCTGTGCCGGCTGCTAACATGTACAAATGAGTGACATCACGCAGGATTCGCGTAGTGAAGGACCCCTCAGGACCACCTACTAACAGAGAGGATCCTGGAACAGACCAGAAACATGACAGGAGTTAGCAGGGTTTGTGATCCAATGCAATTCTGGTTTTCATGGTTATTTTTTCAAACTGAAACTTACTATTTGTTTTTTTTTTTTGTTACTATTAATTACTAAGTACTATTTATTTGGGCTTTTGTTCTTTCTGTACGTGCAAAACAGGGTTGTGAGCCATGAACTGAGGAAGCTTTTTAGTTTTATTTTAATTCAAAGAAAAAAAAAAATAAAATAAATTTAAAAATCCATATAACCCTAATAAGTGTAATTTACGGCTTCACAGATCTTACAAACAGGTTTATGGACAAGGGTGGGGTTCAAATTCCAGTTCATGAATTGCCCAACCACGGTGCAAAAAAAAAATCACGTAATACCGTTTCCTTCTTTAGATAAAAAAAAAAAAATCCATGTCAAGTTACAAACCAATAGGAAGGTTGGCGAGATGTGAGGTTAACAATCCATCAAGGTAGATCTTTATCATGAGATGTAAGTCTGAGCCCATTCCAGCACTGGATTGTGAGGGAGGTATTAGCGTCTGATCCACTGGTGTGTAGGGTTTCACAACATCTGTACCTGTTCACCAAACACACAAAACCAGACTGCTGAACACTCCATACACTCTCTTTAGATCAGCAGAGCATATGATGTGTGACATATAGTGACGTATTACCCTGGAGAGATGTTTTGAGGTAGACATGTCTCCCCACAGGAACTTGCATATGTGACCCTGGAGGAAGCTGTAAACGCAAGACCTGTGTGTTGTGTGTCACGTCTGTTTTCGAAACCAACACACATTCCCTGTAGAAGAGCTCTGTGATGAAACAAATGTTGTTAAACCTTACCATTATTAATCATTTGTTTTACCAAGTTATTTCTTTAAGAGTTTTTTTTTTTTTTTAATTACAACATTAAATTTTATATCAAACAAGAGAAAACTGTGAAATAAATAAATAAATAAATAAATGATGAAGAAATTAGGTAACTGAGCAAATTTACTAATTACTTATATACTTAAATATTTATATCAGCCAAATATGTTTACAAAATATTTTACTTTATCCTAGAACTGTATAAGAGTAATAATGTGTCATTTTAGAGTTTAAATGTGTTCTAAGAAGGGAAAGCAGATACAAAGACCTTTTCAAACTTAATTTCAGTTTTAGTCACTGCTGCATATGTTGCGGATGTATATTTGATTGAAAATGAATGCCTTCAACAGTAAAACATCTTTTCTTTCCCCTGGATTTAAACCTAAATCTGAAGTTTTTAAATATTTCAAAAGCAACTAAAATACAAATACAAGACAAAATTTTAACTTAGGAGTACAGCAGTAAAATATTAAAATGAAAGTTTGCTTTATGAATGCTGTAAATAATTTAACACTAAATTAATTATGTTTATAACTAAATGAATGAATGAATTAACAAATGAAATAAAGGGCCCAACACCGAGCCTTGTGGTACACCTATATTTCATGTTGTTACAAAAAACGTAGTATATCAAATGTGTTTTTCTATGCCTTTATCTTTACAAAATTAAACAGCAAATTCTCTGAAATTTAGATACTTGTCTGACAATTGAGATCATACATTTGTTACTCACCACGATCTTTACATTGAATGAATGTGTCATGGTGTTCTAGTGGTTGCCCCACTTTTGTCCATTTGTCTTTGACAGATTTGTGCAGACACACCTGAACTTTTCCTACAGAGTGGGCTGTCAGGACTACAAGCAGTGAATGATAGGAAAACACTCATTTAGAAGAGAAACATTAATTATTGAACATTTATAATAATAAGCATAAATTTTAGTAGTACCATGTAAACGCCAAAGTAAATTAAAAAGGTAATGAATCATGCCATCACTGCAGCCACTGCACTTTTTGTACAGATAATTTTCAAGATATTTTACATTCAGCACAAAGCAAACAAACAAACAAAAACAATGTCTTATTTAACACACTACTCACCATCAACATGTCCTTGAACTTCACTGGACAGGCCTAAAAAAGGAACAGTGTTATCAACTATTATAGCATGTTATAACAACTATAGAGCTATACACAACAATGTTCACATCTGAATGGCTGGAAAAATGCAGAAAAACCCACGCCAGTAGAGAAGGTACGACATCTTTCCCAAGAGCATCTCCACCCGAAGTGTGTCACCCTGTAGATCCACCACTGCACAGCCGGCACTGGGAATCTGGTGAGGGGAAAATAAAACAGTTTTAGAAAAGACAAACAGATAACCACTACATTTTATGAAAATAAACTGACACTGACCTTTCGCTTGGTATAAACAACAATATTAACGGTGCCATCTGTCTGGAACCAATCATACCTAAAGATGAAGAAATAAATAAGAATCAGCCAGTGTGACTTTAATTAGGTGAGGCTGAAAAGTTTACTTATTAATTTTTTTCTAATTTTTGCTCAGCTTAAATATGTTGATTAATTTATGTTTTTAAATAATGTAATTGTTTTAATAGAACTTTAATATAATTTATGTTTTCATAAAATACTAATATTTTTAGAGTGCTGTTAGTAAACTCTTTCTGAGTAGTTACGATTACTCTCTGGTTCAGAGACTGAATGTATCTAAGATAAAAAATAATAATAATAATAATAATATTAACATTGCAAGCCAAAAGTATTACTCATTAGGCCACAGCTAGCCCTAAATTCTGCATAACAGAATGAAAATAATAATAATAATAATAATAATAAAAATAAATAAAAATCTGAATAAAACACAGATCAGCTGATACTGTACACAAGAATGAGTCTCTCAGTATCATTTTATTATAATCATGATATAAGGGGGGGGGGGACACATACCTAGGGCGATGATCTTTGGTAGGGACAGGAGTAGGTAAAGGCTCTTGTCTTAACGGTGGAGGAACAGACAAACCTGGTATGAAGAGAACCACACACAGAATTACTCCTCATGAGTCAAAAAAATTCATTAAGTAATACTCACTCAGCATTATTAACTAAAAATCTACGTAGTTGAACTATGGCTTTGATGTCATACCGTTCATGTGAGTGCTCTCTGTCTTCTCTGTCTGAACTGCAGGAACCAAAGGACCATGTAATAAGACATTAAAACAAAACAACAATAAAAATCTTATTTCAGGTTTGGTTCTGAAATTAAAGGAATGTTCCATTTTATTAACAGCATGTAAATTAATGCAGAATAAATATTTTAACTACTGATTAGTGACAAGGCAGTATATGTTGTGTATGAGAATAATTATAATTTCCACAAAATGAATGAATTTCACTGAACTATTTTCTACTATCAAACAAGCTGACAGAACCTTGAAGAACAGGGCTGGGCTTCACTGCCATCCTCCCCACCAGACACTCCTTCAGCATGGACTCATAATTCACCCACCGATGGACCTTGGGCAGACAAAAAAAAATCAGCAATATTAAGTATGCAAACATAAAGTAATTATAAATCATTTGCAAACTATCAGTATACAGTTAATTCATAGTTTATTAAAAGAAGTCTCTTCATTTGTAATAGTAAGTGTTCCTAAAATGTTTACAAATACATTTCGCATTAATGTGAATCAGTTCACTTTACACAATCATTTCTTTAAATTTCTTTAGTATTAAGTAATAACTTTTAATGTTCTCACAAGCCATTACTTTGGTTTAAAATCTGGCCTCACTGTATATATGTATATAATCGTATGTAACATTTACAGATTACAATAAATACTTACATACATACATACATAATTGTATGTTTTGATACATGCTGATACAATTGAGCAGCGTTGCCAGGGTTTCACAACAAAACCCACCCAACTGCTACTCAAAACTAGCCCAATACTAGCCCAATAGCATTTCGAGGGGGGGGTCCCCCATTAAAAATCGCGTTGTGGGGGATAAAATTCACATTTTTGGTAAATTTGCATTTCAGGGGCAAAATATGATATTATTGGGGTCAATTCAACCTGCGGACATCAAAAACAACCCGTGGCAACAGTGTTAAAGTAGCCCAATTCTACGTGAAAACCACTGACTTGGAAACACTGCAATTGAGTCAACTATGTTAAATGCAAAATGATTCTTTTTGTAATCACAAATTCAACAAAATCAACAGATAAATTCCATGAAGAGTATTTGGAAACATTTGTACATCCATAAAGCTGTTCATATATAAATGATTCACGTTTAAATGTGCATGTGGTAAAACCAACTTAACATACTTTCAAATACACATCAGAGCATGTTGTTTAAAAAAATAAATAAATAAAAATTAACTACTTTGCACATTATTTATAATTGTAACAGTATACTTAATATAAAGCGTTACCCCAAAAATCAGGAAGCATTTACCTGGTCAAACAGGTCAGTGCTATCAATCCCAGCAGCCCTCATTAGCTCCTCCTCCCCACCAGGATGGAAATCCATGTAGGCACTCACGTTATAGACCATACCTTTAAAAAAAAAAAAAAAAACACACACACGTGTTGAGTCATGTGTACATCAGACACAGCTTTTATCTCTTTTCCGGATTGAAAGTAATCACTTATGCTGACCAAGGCCGCATTTATTGAATGAAAAACAGAGTGTTAAGTGACTTTTCAGTATCATTAATCCAAGTGTCACAAGATCCTTCAAAAATCATTCATCTGATTTTGCTGCTTCAGTAATAATTTCTTATTATTAATAATGCTGAAAACATTTGTGCTGCTTAACATGTTTGTGGAAACTACAATATTAATAGTAATAATACAATATACTACTAATATATATATATATATATATATATATATATATATATATAATCAGCTCAGTATGCATAAAAAAAAAAAAAATATGATATACTGATATGATATAACTTATGAACTGATATGAGCTGTGTTCATGGTGTGTATTTTGACATTATACCTCTAATGCAGGTCCAGCAGTCATTCCTGGTGTTGTGTTTCTTCAGCTCCTCTTCTGTCACTTCAATCAATCTTCCTCTCAGTCCAGTCAAATCACGTCCACTCTTGGTCAGTCGGATCCAGTCCAGGAGACTATGACCTGGCTTTAGCGCCACCTGTATTCGTCACACACAGCAGTAAACGTACAGTGCTGCATTTAGTGACAACTGAATGCTAAATACAGAGACGTCGCATTTGTCAATGTATTTAAATCATTTGCATTTAAAGGCATTTCCAGTGACTCTATTTTAGTTTGAGGGACCAACCTTATTTCTGGACTGTCCGGTTGGTGCGACTCTCTGCTGGGATCCAGCTGCCGGAAAAGACTGAGATGGTACATTCAACATCTCTGATGCTTTGAAACAAACCCAGTTCCTGAGAAAACCTGCCCAAATACACTGATCAGATGACAAAACCTGGTAAAAACACACTAATTTGAGAAACTACACTTAATGTCACTGATCAGAGGAGTTTACTTATGAGGAAGTGTTATGAGAGTGTTATGAAATGCGACTTCCTCATTTTGGCAGGTGGTCTTATTCTGTTTGAGCTATCGAACATGACATCATGATCCAGTTCAGCTGCTCTACAAACACACTAATAAATGTAAATAGCGATGATACTGCTGTCACAACAGAACCGACAGCAGCTACAACACTTTCCTACTTAGAAAAACAGTCGCCAAAATATGACGTCTTATCATCCTCCATTGTCATTTCATAATAAAAGACGAATGTAACTAGAATAAAAATATACATTCTTAAATAAATTTACACAAAACGCAAATGATATTGGTCTGTCAATATAAAAATAACTTACAAATAGAGGAAGCGATTGTGTCTTAATGCGTGTTTAAGTGACAATATTTGCAATATATATTTTTTTTTTATTATATTTATCTTCATATGTCTTTCTCTTTTTTCCAACTATATATATATATATATATATATATATATATATATATATATATGCTACTTGAGTTAACATGTTTTACTTTGGACCACTTTTTAAAAACATATTTCATGCTTTATTTTATTGTTTGAAAGTGCACTAGTACAGCTGCTACTCTCAACATACAGACTACTTCTTATCTCTTTGTATTATGTATTTAAAAACTCACCAGTCATAACACCTGAGATGACAGAAAAGACAGCTGAAATTTTCCCTCTGTTTGCAGCTCTATAATCTTCCTCATCTTCCTCCTCAAAGTCCTCATCATCTTCCATTCCAGTAAATATTACTTTTACAGTCAATGGTTTTAAAAAATATTAGACCTAATTAAGGTCTTATTAATTAGATAAAATAAAAGCATTAGTGAATGTCATTTAGACAAGGGGTACATGCTGATCGGACTTTTATTAATAGCTAATCTGTTTAATCCCACCAACAGGAACATAGTAAGAGTTCAATTTTCAAAATAAAAGTCTCAGTCGTAACGAAGTGTAACTTTGCAAACAAATATGGAACATTCTACCAGAAACGTACGTGACCACTTAAAAATCTTGGGGGAAAAAGATTCTTAAATCTGAATGTTGAGTCATATGGAGGACATGTTAAACTATAGAAACACATGCCAACTCAGCATGTGTTTTTATGACTGAATAAACCTTTTTTTTTTACATGCATTTCACCAATAAAATATCAGGCCATGTCACAGACAAATTTGTTTATGTTAGAATACCCACAGGCATATATTGTTGTAAAAAAAAAAAATATATATATATATATATATATATATATAGAATAATAATAATAATAATAATAATAAATAATAATAAATAATACCTTTACGATTTTTACAAAAACATAGTAGTGGATATATACCCCCACCTTCATCTACACAGGTAAACAGATTAAGTAATCAAGATTTCCTCAAATAGTAAATTTTTATATCATAATTTCCTGTGTGACAGGACTGACGTGGCGTGACTTTGCTGTGACAGGGCCTGACTTTATGGATTTCGTTGATGCACAAAAAGTTGCTTTGTGTTCTTTATTTAAGTTTTGATGAGCATTCCTATTATAATGTTAATGTTAATGTAATATTAGACTATGATAAAGTTCAGCCAAGGACATATAATAAGGACCTAATTCATTAGAATACAACTGACAGCTGATATATTCCAAGCATCTTTTTAATTCAATAAACTAATTTTATTTTATTTCAATATAAAAACATATTTCATTTAAATGTAATCAACAGACATTTAACTGACCAGCACAATTTAAAGTAACTGTGGTACCACATTACATTATGTAAGTAGTAACAGGGTAATACTATGGTATTATCTACTTTTTTCTGATGCTCTCTCCATAATTTGCGCCTACGTCTTTGTGACTTGTGAATACATTTTCATTATTTTCTGGGATGTTTTACCGTGACAGGGCCTGACCCTTTAGCTCATCCTCCTCCTCCTCCTCCTCCTCAAAAAAAAAAAGATTAAAATCATACAAATCTAATCACAGAACTCACCCTTGATCAGTGTTAGCTTCACCTCGGTCAAATTATGTCACTTCGAGTCATACCCTTAAAGGCATATTGTATACATTTTATGGTGAGGTTTATGCAAACTTGACAGAACTGTTATTTAATTTCATGTTTTCAATCAACTGATGTGAATGATAACAACTTAAACTTGTTATTGATGGAGTTTTTTTTCTTCTTCTTCTAAATAACAGTTTTTTAAAAAAAAAAAAACTATGAAAGCTGTAGGTCCAATTTGGCTGAGGACAAGGACAAGGGCAGGATTTGTCATTTTCAAAAGTGTTTTTAATAAAGAAAAAAATATCTAAGAACCTAATGAATAGCACATTCATTTACAGAACAACTCACAGAAATCAACCATTAGTCAGTTTGAGACATTTTTTGGATTACTTTTTATTCCCTGTAACAAGTCAAGGACAGATAATGTACGTTTCTGTTAGAATGTCCTATATAATCTCGTTCTACAAGAAAAACTCAAACATATTCTTATATCCTTCTACCTCACTTCAAACAGTTTTCCTTTGGATGAATGCCTAGTAATCTGTGACAACAGACTGGCGTTTTCTTCTGCCTTCTGTTGTGTTTTGAAAACGAAATTGCGTTTCCGATCATGTTATGATCATCTTTTCTCAGTAAAGTACAGGTTTTGTCCACTCCATGTATCTTGTAAAAGCAGAGACATCATGAGGAAAATCCACACCTTTAAAATTAAGATATAAAAGCATGCAAGACTGAGATGAGATATTGTGAATATACACTTTAATGTTTAATGTAAGCAATTGTAGTATGTTGTAGACTTAAATAAAACCAGCATTATGATTTTGAGATGTCTGTTGGTTGTACATGACTCAAAATTAACAATATTTTTTGTCTTTAAAAAAAACAAACTACAACATGTGGATGAACGCGCAGACTGGAAATCAACCTGAATCTTTCTGTCAGGCTTGTGTGTAGGAAGGAGCCGAGGACGAGGAAATATAACAAATGAGCTTTAATGAATAAATCCAAACAAGGGTACAGGACAGGAGCAGCAGGGGAACACACACCAACATAACGTTAAGATCGGACAGGGACCAAGGAACTGAATCAAACTTATAAAGGGTAGCAAACGAGACAAAGACAGGTGAAGATAATTAACCAATAACGACTTAACAAGAAACGGAACAGGAAAGACCAAATAAGGGCACCGAAGGGCGAAACCAACAAAACAGTCCACAGGGGTGTGACATTACTCCCGTCTCGCGCCGTAACATATACACCGGGGAGGGGGGGGTGGGCGCCCTGATCAGGGAGCTCAGGAAGCCATGGCAGGTCAGGGAGCTCAGGGAGCCACTGCGGAGCATACAGTCCAGGAAGCCATGGCAGATCAGGGAGGTCGGGGGGGCCACAGTGGAGCATACAGTCTGAGAGGCCATGGCGGATCAGGGAACTCAGGGAGCCACGGCAGAGCATACAGTCTGAGAGGCCATGGCAGATTAGGGAGCTCAGGGAGCCATGGCGGAGCACACAGTCTGGGAGGCCATGACAGAGCAGACAGTTCATACGTATGCCCCCCCCCAAACCCCAAAATTTTCTTGGGGGAAATTAGGGTACTGCAAGCCCGGGAGAGTACAGGAGGACCAGGCTCAGGAGGGCGCTCTGGAGGAGTCTGGTGAAGACTTTGGGAAGTGACTCTGGAAACCTACGTCTCTAGGAAGCTCCTGGAGCTGTGAGGAGCTCTGGGGAAACCCCTCGGAAAAGCCCTTGAGAGCTCTGAGAGACTCAAGAACTAGACGGGACCCAGCTGAGAGTAGGAGGGCTGGGCGGGACCAATGAGGAGGCGTAGGAAAGGAGAGAGGATAGGGGCATCAAACCCCATGAGCACTGGATTCATGTCATCCTTAATATATTGGTGGCCTGCCTAGAGCCAGCGGCTTTGGCGCAAGAGTGGCTTGTGTGAGGACAGGCCTTGAAGCTGACAGCTACGGTTTCTTTCTGGGGGCCCGCAGCTAGCGGTTCAGACTGAAGGCTAAGATGAATCCCTGAGATGGCGATAGAATTACGTTTGAAGCGAAAGAGGTATGCAGAGTCCGAGCCATTGGTGCTGATAGCCAGAGTTCCCGGCAGGTGTGAAACCGACCTGACGGCGTGTTCCAGAGGCCGGACAGCGGAATATATAATCCTCCACTGGCTGCCCGACTTGAATTTGCAGGGGCGTTGCAAATAAAGGGGCAGAATTAATCAGTTGATCAGGACTACTCACGGGGAAGATGCACTTAGCGGATAGTGTACTGTCAGCCCCAGCTGAAAACATGCACCTAGAAACAGTGCATGGCTCGGCTGGTTAGCAAGCTTGAGAAATGCTCACAACTTCCGGCAGCCCTGCCGCCGGAAAATGGATCAGACAATAGACCGTCAGTGGGTGGATCTTATCAATCAATTGAGTCAGGATGAAAGTAATATCCGGGAGCGAAGGCAAAGCGCAATCCAATGAACAGGCAGAACGTCCAAAATACCAGAGAGCGGTCAAAAGTAACAAATAAACAAGGCAATGGAACAGGCAAAACTGTAAACAGAACAAAACATTGGCAAAAGCAAGGCAAAACTGCGTAAAGCAAAACTGGCAGAAAATAACAAAACAAGACAATTAAAACAGGGAAAACGCTTGGTAGAGTCCACACAGGCAAAACAATACTTTGCGGGGCCTGTTTGGTGTAGGCCTCCTTAAATGGCCACCAAACAGGAAGTAACCCATGAAGCAGCAGAGGGAGCGGTAACAGAGAGTCAATGGGTGAGGGCTCCCTCTGCTTGCGTGGCGTTACAGAATCCCCCCCATCTAGGAGCGACTCCTGGTGCTCAAAACAACAACAGTCCAGGAGGGTGGGGGAACAGAGGCAAAATGGGGTGGGACAGAGGGCCAGGTCCGTGCAGAGGAGGTGGGCCTGGATCGTGGAGCAGGGACAGACAGTGAAGCACTGGAGGACCTGGGCCATGGATCAGTGGCAGACAGTGGAACCCTGGAGGACCTGGACCGTGGAGCTGGCAGACAGTGGAACAGGAGGAACGGAGCCATGGAGCAATGTGAACAGAGTGGAACACACCGGGGCTGAGGCGATGGAGCAGTAGACAGTGGAAGCTTGGAGGACCTGGGCCGTGGAGCTGTGGCAGACAGTGGAACCTTGGAGGACCTGGGCTGTGGAGCAATGGCAGACAGTGGAACACTGGAGCAGGAAGAGCAGGCGTGGCGGGAGCGGGCAAGAGCAGGCGAGCAGGGGAGGCACATGGCGGTGGGCAGAGCAGGAAGCCATGGCGGGGCAGGCAGAGCAGGCAGATCAAGAAGCCATGGCGAGGCAGGCAGAGCAGGCAGAACAGGGAGCCATGGTGAGGCAGGCAGAGCAGGCATAACAGGGAGCCATCGTGAGACAGACAGAGCAAGCAGAGCAGACAGGAACAGAGATATCCACAGTGGAACTAGTGACATCCATAGTAGAGCGGAGGGTTCTTGATTAGCCTTCTTGGCCGTGACATGGCAGGCAGAGAGTTCATGATTGGTCTTCTTGACCGTGACTTGGCGGGCAGAGAGTTCATGATAGGCCTTCTTGGCTGTGACATGACAGGCAGAGAATTCATGATAGGCCTTCTTGATCATGACATGATGAGCAGAGAGTTCATAGGAAGACGCCGCCCCCTTAGGGGGTTCTGCAGCCAGAGCCGCCACCTCCGGGGGCACTGGCACAAACTCATGGTCAGACGTGGCAGTGAGTTCATTAATGGACGCCGCCTCCTTTGGAGGATCTACAGCGGCAGCTGACACCTCTGGAGGCACTGGCGCAATTTCTGGGACAGACGAGGCCTCTGGAGCAGACTCGTGGACAGACGAGGCCTCTGGAGTACAGCGTGTAGCCCAAACGCTCAAAATGGCAACAGCGATTACAGGCAGCACAGTAGATAGTGGGATGCCTGCCGGTCTTGAGGGTGTGGACACTGTAGACATGTGGCTTGGAAGTGTGGGCTCTGCGTGGCTTGGAAACGTGGGCTCTGCGTGGCTTGGGAGATGAAGCGAGACTTGGTGAGGCTTTGAAAAGGTGGCTAAGACCTGATGAGGCTCTGGGATGTCAGCTGAGACGTGACAAGGCTCTTGGAGATCAGCTGAGACATGACGAGGCTCTTGGAGATCAGCTGAGACATGACAAGGCTTTAGAGGGTCAGAGGGGACCTGGTGAGGTTCTGGCAGGACGGCCGTGGCTTGGCAAGGCCCTGTACTAACAGCCATGTCGTGAAGAGGTGCTGTTAGGAGCACAGCTGTTTCTTGACTTGATTCAGGAAGGTCTGTTGTGACTTGGTGACTTCAGGAGATCTGCGGTGACTTGACTTGACTCAGGAAGATGCCGGTGGCTTGAAACCGACTCATGAAGAACAGCACAGCCGTATTCGGCTCATTGAGAACCAAGCTGGGCTGGCTGGCTCGGGAGATAAACTGGGAGACGGCGCAGCTCCCATGAAAGGTCAGCTGGCGGCAACAGTTCCGCAGAAGGTCAATAAGCGACTTGCCAGCTCGCAAAGTCAACTATGCTTGACTGGCTTTCCGGGAACAGCTTGACGATAACGGCTTGACTCATGAAGATCTGCTGTAACTTGGTTTGGCTCATGAAGATCAACTGTGGCTTGGCTTGGCTCGGGGACAACAGCAGCAACTTGACTTGGCTCATGAAGATCTGCTGTAACTTGGCTTGGCTCATGGAGATCAGCTGTGGTTTGGCTCAACATAGACAACCCAGCTGTAACTTGACTTCACTCAGGAACAACAGCTGTAATGTGACTTGACTCAGGAACAACAGCTGTAACATGGCTTGACTCAGGAGCAACAGCTGTAACTTGGCTTGGTTCAGGAACAACAGCTGTGACTTGGCTTGACTCGGGACAGCGCTCGACTCGCGGGGCAGCTGGCAAAAGCGCTCATGGAAACAGCTGGAAGCAGCGATTCATGGAGAACAGCTGTGACTTAGCTTGATTCAAGAACTACAGCTGTAACTTGACTTGATTCCAAAGTAACAGCTGTAACTTGACGTGGCTCAGGAAACACAGCTGTCACTTGATTTGGCACTGAACGTGCAGCCCTGACTTGACTTGACACCGAAGGATCAGCCATCACTTGATTTGCTTTGGGTGCAGCAGACATGGCAAGATGAGATTTGGATGAGATGATTTTGGACTGATGAGGCTCATGCGTGGCAGCCATCTTGACTGGGGACTCAGATGGGGCAGCCATCTTGTGAACAGGCTTGGGGATGGCAGCCATCTTGTGAACAGGCTCTGGGACTGCAGGCATGGCGTGAGCAGGCCCTGGAGCGGCAGGCATGGCGTGAGCAGGCCCTGGAGCGGCAGGCATGGCGTGAGCAGGCCCTGGAGCAGAAGACGTGACGTGAGTAAACTGTGACTTGGTAGATGTGACGTGAGCAGACTTTGGCTTGGCAGGCATGGCATGATAGGGCTCTGACGTGACTTGAATAATTCCAGACATAACTTGAGCAGGCTTTGGCTTGGCAGGTGTGACGTGAGCAGGCTTTGGCTTGGCAGGCATAACGTGAACAGGCTTTGGCTTGGTGGACGTGACTTGAGCAGGCTTTGGAGCAGAAGATGTTGTTCGATGAGGCTTTTGAGTGGTCGTCATAACGTGATCAGACTCTGGCTTAGTGAATACTGGAGGATCACAGGGTCCCTCATCCGCGATCCCCACAGTAAATGCAGAACCACCCAAAAGTAAAGCAAAGTCTATGTAACGTACCAGCGACCAGTGCCAGTGATGTTTTGGCATCCTGCTTGAAATGTCCTTGCATAAACCAAAGTAAAAAATGTCCTTGAGGAAAGATCCAAATGCGAGCTTTATTAAACAGATCGTAGTCAATACAGGCAGGGTCAGACACCAGCAAACAGTAATATCCAGGGCAAGGCAAAAGCATAATCCAATGAACAGGCAGAACGTCAAAATACCAGAGAGCAGTCCAAAAGTAACAAATAAACAAGACAATGGAACAAGGCAAAAACTATGGCAATGAAACAGAACAAAACAATGGCAAAAACAAGGCAAAACTATGACAAGAAACAAAACCGTGGAAAATAACAAAACAAGGCAATGAAATCAGAGAAAACGCTTAGTAGAGTCCGCACAGCAAAACAATACTTCGCCAGGCCTGTTTGGTGTAGGCCTCCTTAAATGGCCACCAAACAGGAAGTTACCCATAAAGGAGCAGAGGGAGCGGTAACAGTCAGTCCATGGGTGAGGGCTCCCTCTGCTGGCGTGGCATTACACCAACATAACATTAAGATCGGACAGGGACCAAGGAACTGAATCAAACTTATAAAGGGTAGCAAACGAGACAAAGACAGGTGAAGATAATTAACCAATAACGACTTAACAAGAAACGGAACAGAAAAGACCAAATAAGGGCACAGAAGGGCGAAACCAACAAAACAGTCCACAGGGGTGTGACACTTTCATAGGATGATTTTCAATTTTCAGGTATAAAAAACTACCTATTTTTTGGTTGTTAACAGAACTCATAATTAACATCGTTGTTCTTTTCATATGCACTGAAAAATCAAACTGCACCATTAAAGAAAACCAGCTTAAGAAATTGTTCTTAAGTTGATTTTCACTTTTAAAGTAGGAAGAATGACCAATTTTATATTTTTAGTAGAAAACTGACACTCTTGTTTGTTTATTTGTTTGTTTTTTTATTGTACTGAAACAACAATATGCACCATATAAATGAAGGTGGAAATCAGGCTGGATCCATCATGGGATGCTTTTGAATTTCAGGTAGGAAAAACTGCCTATTTTTAGGTTGTTAGTAGAAGTCATAACACTATTGTTTTCTAATATTTGTCTTAAAATAACAAACTGCACCATTTGAGGAATCGGCCTGAATCCTTCTGAATCGTTCTTGGGATCATTTTCACTTTTCCGTTAACATTGAGATCTGTTAGACTGCCTGGTTATATCTCTGTGGTATTAAGTGCTTTAAAGAAAAAAAAGAGACTAGCTTTTAAACCACAATTATATGACAAAAACATATTTGTAGTTAAGTACTTGAAGATATTTATCCACACAGTGTCCATCCATACTTCATATTCAGTTGTCAGACATGACTGGAACTTCAAACGGGACTGGCTTCTATGGTTAGATGAAGCTGAAAAAAAAAAAAAGAAAATATATTTGGCAGCAAACACACCAGATGGGCTTGGTGCAAACAAGGATAAAAAGTACCTTATGCCCACAGTTAAATATACTGCTGGATTTTTAATGTTGTGGGCCTGTTTTTTTGTTCAGATACATGGCTTAATGGAGTCAAATACCAACAGACAAAAAATCTAAACCTGACTGCCTCTGTTAGAAATCTTACAGGCCATGGTTGGATCTTCCATCAGGACAAAGATCCAAAACAAACATCAAAATCAACAAACAAATGTGTCATTGAGCCCAAAATTAAGCTTCTGTCATCGCTGTCCCAGTTCCCTGACCTGAAAATGAGTGAGGTGAAGAGAACTGAGGAGAAGCAGCACCAACATGGAGCCTGGAATCTGACTGATCTGGAGAGATTCCTCATTATAGGAGGAAACTCAGAGCTGTTATCTTGGGAAAAGGATATTGCAATAATTGGGTGCCAATAATTATTATAGAGAAAATATTGAAATATCGAAATAGAGAAAAAACATTTATATTTCATAATGAGATTTTGTTTTGCTTTAATCATTGATTAGACTTGTGATTTTTTTTTTTTTTGAATGAATGAACAAGGATAAACAATGCAGTCTTATTTTCACAGCCACCTTTGCTCATATTAACCAAGGGTGCCAATATGAGTAGAGGGCACTGTACATCTGTGACGATGCTGTCAATGGGTGTAATAAGTTGGGTAAAATTTATTATACTCAGGTCTTTCTGTCACCACATGGTTAACATTGCCATCTGCTGGCTCTTTTAAGAAATACATTAAGTCAAAAAATTTCTTTCTTTGACTACCCATTTTTTTTCCCAAAGTGGCAGAAGTATTTTACACTTTTCCCAGTAAGCACTGCTCATAGAATTCATGCCAAAATTGTAAGAATGCAACCATGCGACCATTTCAAACTGCCCATTTGGCAGAGGTGGCTTTTACATCAACTTCACACTTTGTATGTAAACCTTCATTATGGAGATGTGGCATGAGGCTCAAAGCTTTCCTCCATCCCAGGATCCAGTGAGATTTCTTTGCAAAGAAACACGTATTTCCTCTGGGCCATCTGTTGTTGAATAAACATGAATAATATAATCAGCATTATTAATGAAAGTTTAGTATGCATTACAAAACTGACATTCAAAGGGATAGTTCACCCAAAAAAGTGAAAATTTGTTGTTAATTTACTCACCCTCAAGCCATCCAAAATTTAGGTGGACCGTAAAGAACATTTTTAGCCCAAACCATGGTCTTTGGTGATTCATAAAATGCAAGTCAGTGGCATTTAATGAATTCTGAAAAATAATAATAAAATAAAATAAAATAAAATAAAATAAAATAAAATAAAATAATATATATATATATATATATATATATATATATATATATAATATATATAATATATATATATATATATATATATATATATACAACAATGTTACCTATACAGTAGACATTTTAAGTGGATCAAAACCTTTCAGAAAATTTGTCCTAAAAAACAATACCCGCTCTTGTCATAGGACAACTTTTTTGATCCACTTCAAATGTTAACTACCATAATCCATAGCCTCAATGGTAAATCAATTAGAGTGATGTCTGCTTTGTGAACAAATCATTCTTTTGAACCGGTTCTTTTTGGTGAACTAACTATTCCCAGCTCAAGCAGCACATATCTACAAGTTACTCAATAAAAACTCAACCCAACAGTCATTGTGACTCAAAATGCGAAAAACTACTGAGTATATGATCCTGCTGGTTTTCCCCAACTCATTTGCCACTCCAGTTTTTGTCACTGCAGTCTTTAGGGTCTCTGTAGGACTGATCCGTTTCCAAATATACCATAATTGGACAATTGCAATTAAAACCATGCAATGACATATTCAGGGTTGTCTTCTAAACTTTTATAAGGTTGGGAAAGATATCAGCTCTCATAAATTCTACACTGCATTAGAGCTGAAGATCTTTGCCCGAACCCGTCGGGTCCCGTTGGGTCGGGTTCGGGCTTAATTTATATCATTTTACACGGGCTCGGGCTTGCGCTCAGGTTTGCGCGGTAAATGAGCGGTCATATGATGCGTTTCGAATCGTGTGAGAAAGATGCGAAAATGGATGTTGAGGAGGTGAAACGGAGGCTTGTTTTGGCAAAATTTACAAAACTTGCAAAATTAGCCAGATCAGTACTATGCATCCCGGCCAGTAGCAGCAGCAGTGAAAGGGTTTTCGGTGCTGCTGGACGCACCATCAGTGAACCCAGGACCGCGCTGAAGCCATATACCGCGGATTCAATTTTCTCAAATTTCCTCCATAAAAACATGTAGCCTAATCGTGGTGAGTAAAGGTTTTTCAAATTATAACTAAATATGAATTGAGTCTTAAATGCATAATGTAGACAGAGTATATAGGCTAATGTTGGCATTATTCTTCTATTAAATTTCAGCTGCTATTCACCGTCGCGTTGAGGCCGGATTGTGGAGAGAAGTAGCGAAGCAAATCCCGCGGAGCCTTTATCTTAATTTCGTTATTGCCAAATACCCATCTTAATTTAGAATTTATCTTAATTTAATTTGTTAAGAAAGATTCATTTTTATTGGCGCGTTGGCCTAGTGTATGCCTAGGCCTATTTAGAGTGCTGAGATGTTACGATATTACAGAGGACTTATTTTATTTATTTGTTCCAACTTCCAACTGGCCTATAGCCTAAGTTCGTCATGAATAAATTATGTTAAAGCATGTAGAAATGACTCATTCTTGTCAAAAGGCGAAAGAGCCGTGTGCTCGCGCACATTTTAATAATGTCGGGCTCTAAACGGGTTCGGGCTTTTAAAAAGCTGTCAATCAAAATGTACTTGTCGGGCTCGGGCCGAATTCTGTCGGGCTCGGGCACTGTCGGGCCTAACTTTTAAGGCCCGATTACAGCTCTACACTGCACTCATAACTCTCTGTATCTGCCTCACTGGCTCACAAAGTCTCCACTGAAACAAGGCAGGAAATTAAATTACATACTGGAAATGAATCCTGTAACCTTTCTGTAAGGACTCAGGGGCCACCAGTTTGAGAGAGGTGCCAGACACTGTGTGACTGGATCCCAAAATAGAAGATTTTGGTCAGTTAAGACAGAGTGACCAGCTAGACCAGGGTTGTGCAACTCTGGATATCCACTGATTGCAATTTAGCACCAACCCTGATCAAGGGTCTAGATTTTTGTGTTTCCAAAAAGCATTGTTAGCTAACTATGGTCGCAAGTTCCACTGAACTCTATTAGCAACTGCAGAACTTGTGGCCATAGCTGGTTTTGGGAAATGCACCCCTGGGCTAGACCATTGCAAGGCAGTACAGTCACTTGAGAGTGTACCAACTGATGGAAGCCTACTGGTGGGGCATATAATACAGTATGAATGGTATTGAAATCTTCAGTCCTTCTGGCTGTGCAAGGCCTTCCTGAACAGAGTTCAGGATTCACGATTAACCGCGCTTTAAAACGTCATGGTTAATTAATCATAAAGGCTCCCCCTGGTGAAAAAAACTGCATATGCTGGTAAATATGTTTTGATGCTGGGATGCTGGTTAGGTATGTTCTGATGCTGGTTTAAGCCGGTCCTTTGCTGGTTTATGCTGGTCCTTAGCTGGTCATGTTGCTGGTCAAGGACCAGCTTAAACCAGCATCAAAACATACCTAACCAGGATCCCCGCATCAAAACACACCTACCAGCATATGCTGTTTATTGGATTGTTTGTGTCCTCCTGAATGTATGTATACATGTGCAGCACGATCTCCGATCACACAAACCAAAATAATAGACATGATTTTCTCAGGCCACATGTAAAATCATATGAATTATTATAAAAATTATTAAAATGAATACATATGGATGACCGTTGATTACAATAATATTTCAGTTTATTCCCGTCATTAGAAAAAGTTTCCCCTGTGGGATAAATAAAGTTAATGTCAGTCTTATATTAATAATACTTCATTAACTTTGTTATACTATACCTGTTGTAGTATTAGTCATAAGTCAAAAACCAACAAGAATTTTTTTTTTTTTTTTTCACCATGTTTCCAAGTTTTCTACCTCAGGTCCAAAAGAAGCCATTTTTGTGAGAAAAGGTTACTTCTGCATCTGAAAAACTCCAAACTGGAAGTGATGTAATGGGAGGGAATGCAGCCAATTTAAAGGAGAAGTCCACTTCCAGAACAACAATTCACAAATAATTTACTCACCCCCTTGTCATCCAAGATGTTCATGTCTTTCTGTCTTCAGTCGTAAAGAAATTATGTTTTTTGTGGAAAGCATTTCAGGATTTTTCTTCATATAGTGGACTTGATTGGTGCCCCAATTTTGAACTTCCAAAATGTAGTTTAAATTCAGCTTCAAAGGGCTCTAAATGATCCCAGCCGAGGAAGAAGCGTCTCATCTAGCGAAACGATCGGGTATTTTTTTTTGGAAAATAAAAATTTGTATACTTTCTAAGCACAAAAGCTTGTGTAGCACCAACCCCCAGTTGCTCCAGTTGGTGCTGGAGCAAATGGCTGCACACAGCTCTGGGTATGTGTGAGCAGTGTTCACTACTTACTGCTGTATGTGTGCACTTAAATGCAAACCACACTTTTCAACAATGGCGGAAGACTCACAACTTCTTTGTTATTCTTCCAAAATGAATACCTGGGCAAACAATGCAAATGCAAGAATAAGGTTTTGCAGTGAAGTATATCCAACAGACTTCTCTCAAAGACTGAAGAACAAATGCAGTTCATTATGCAGATTGTCAGACAGCAACAAAATCTGTTTCCACTTTCCGAGAGGGGGGGATGGGATCAGGACAGGTTCTTGAGCAGGGACTCGAACTCAGGACACCTGAAGCGCAACAGCGGTACATGTCAACGCGCTGCCCACAATGATATCAGACCCAATAAATGGTTTTGTATAAGCAATATCAGGGAAATTTGGTTTATTTCCATTTCTTATTAAGGAGAGTTGACTACAAGGGTGAGAGCAGAAATTTTCAAAAGTCCAAAAATAACGGCCACCCTAGTTTGCATACACTGATACATTAAGACTATCCAGTTTTGTAAACAAAAGATTTGTTCCATTGTGTAATGGAATAGTCTGCAAAATCTGTCATTGCTTTTGGTTGGTTTTAATGAATTCACGATCATTCGCACTTTGATAAGAACAAGGGAGATACTGCATGGGGGTCACTGAATGTTAATGTTAACCTTTCCTGTTTTGCACAAGAGATGTTGTTTTATCTGAACTCATTACACTGCTCATTACTAAGATCATTACATGTAACACATTATTGCCTAAGACTGCAGACTGATAACTTGATAAGTTGATAACTTGAGCCTGATGATAGCCCAAGAACTTAACAGACTTATCATGCGTGTCCTTACTCAGAGCTATACATTTACGAAATGCCATTGTGTTTACCCAGAGGAGAATAACCTGTTTGAATGCATTACCAAGGCAACATCTGACACATTTTTATTACTGTATATGAGCAGTACTGTATATGAACTAAAACCGGTAAAACCAGCAGATCATACTCACTTCTGTGGTTTGTACTGTAGAAGAAACAATCACAACAATCAGATAAGGCTGCTGAACATACGTGACACTTTTCGTCTGTAACACAAATAAATTCAACGTGAAAATGCTAATTCTTTTGTATCTGTTGTCATGTTTGAAAGCTGTCTATGCAGGTATGTCTTTTTATTGATACTTTTTACTGTCTTTACTGCTACTGCAGCATATGCGGAATTTTTAGTTAAACAAAGACCTTTTCAAAAGCAAAACAAACATGTTAAATACTGGTCAATGTATAACCAAGTTGTATTAAAGAAACAGAAGACACATTATAAAGAGATGTTTGAAATTGCCTACTTTATACATTATACAGAGGAGACAGGCCATTTGTAGAAAAATGAATAAAAAAGAAATTGTGACAATACAGTAGCTGTAATAATTTTCATGTGATTATTTTTAAGAATTAGTTCACAATCATAAGTTATTACAAACACTTGATAGACGATAGATTTGATAGATAATGTTCTTTTATGTTCTGACAAAATTAATGACAATATTCTCAATTACTGAAAATAGGCTTTTCCATCATCTGAGCTAAGAATGTTGATGTTAAATACACACAGTCGTGATGATTACGAAAATGAATCTGGGGATGATGGTATTAGGGTTGACTGTATTAGATATTGTGACAACAAAATTAAGGTTTTAACAAGGTATTATGGATGATAACTAAAATTAGCACTGAAATGTTAATAAATTAAAATGATTTGGGGCTTAAGTGTGAACGCACCTTTACAGGGCAGTTATCTATATATTTATGCAACACATTCTCACTCCCAACTCGTCACATACTGACGATTGGTCAGGACCCCTTGGTGTCACTTTTTGACGCTCAGGGTACCCCTTTAGCGTCACTTTTCGATGCGTAGGGTCCTCCATTGTTTTCAGTTGTTTGTCTTAATTTAATGGTTTCCATGCATTTGTAAAAATATAAATTATTTCATATAAATGTATGCTTTAATTGGAGCACCTAACCCCACCCCTACCCTAAACCTACCCACTTCTGAACAATATAAAACACGCAACAGGCAAATATAAGTACAGTCACAGGTATTTATTGCAAAAACTGACAATAAACAAGCAGTATAAAAGCATTACCGAAGCTGAATTACTGAAGCCGTACGATATCTTTATGCAAATTACAGGTTTTAATCGCTGAAAATGATCCCGCTCCATTAACGCGCTCACATCTCATTCGAAAAGATACTCCCGAACATTAGCATGATGCAATCAGTCTCAAGACACATAAGAGCCAATGGCCTTTCACAACAGCATGACGCAATCGGTCACGAGACACCCAAGAGCCAATAGCATTTCACAACCAAATTTTTTCTGGTGGCATTTTTTAGAATTTGCGCAGACAGACTGCAGTGCAGCACACAGGATGCCGGATGGAGACGGCGATCGCATCTATTCTTCTCACAAATCAATTGTTTTGCTTCGGAACTTGGAATATTAATACTTTTTGAATAAATTATGAATATAGTTGTATCTGCCTGTTATATCTTGTGTTTTGTTGACAAATGGTTAGGTTTAGGGGCAGGGGTTGGGTTGTGTAAACAGTGTAATATAAATTAAACTGTTGTGACTGTTTGGCACCCGCGTCCCGACCTATGGAACGTGCACGTCTGGCTCCTGGACGGGATGCGTCAGACCTCTCCGGCCTTTCACAGGCCGTGATAGATACTATCACTCAGTCTAGAGCTCCCTCTACAAGGCAGGCCTATGCACTGAGATGGGGTCTGTTCGTTGACTGGTGCTCCTCTCGTGGAGAGGACCCACAGAGATGTCCGATTGCAGTAGTGCTTTCCTTCCTGCAGGAGAAGTTGGAGCGCAGGCTGTCCCCTTTGACTCTCAAAGTGTACGATGCTGCCATCGCAGCGTATCACGATGCAGTGGATGGAGCATCCCTTGGTAAGCACCAACTGGTCGTGAGGTTCCTTAGAGGTGCGAGAAGGGTTAATCCCCCTAGACCGCACCTCGTACCCTCTTGGGATCTCGCCGTCACCCTCCAGGGTCTACGGGAGGCCCCATTTGAGCCACTCGCGTCAGTAGAGCTGAAATATCTGTCTCTTAAGACAGCGCTCCTGACCGCGCTGGCCTCCATCAAGAAGGTAGGGGACCTACAAGCCTTCTCTGTCGACGAAGCGTGCCTGGAATTCGGGCCCGGCGATTCTCACGTCATCCTGAGACCCCGTCCTGGCTATGTGCCCAAGGTTCCCACCACGCCTTTCCGCGATCAGGTGGTGAACCTGCAAGCTCTGCCCCTGGAGGAGGCAGACCCGGCCTCTGCGCTGCTGTGTCCAGTCAATATATATGTGGTATATATGTGGACCGTATATATGTGGACCGCACTCGGCACTTCAGACGCACCGAGCAGCTCTTTGTCTGCTTTGGAGGTCAGCAGAAAGGGAATGCTGTCTCCAAACAGAGGTTGGCCCATTGGGTGGTAGATGCCATCTCCCTGTCATATCAAAACCAGGGAGAGCCATGCCCCTTAGGTGTTCATGCCCACTCCACAAGGAGTGTTGCCTCATCCTATGCATTGGCTCATGGCGCCTCACTAGCAGATATCTGTAGAGCTGCGGGCTGGACGACACCTAATACCTTCGCTAGGTTCTATAACCTTCGCGTTGAGGCCGTGTCCTCCCGTGTCTTAACATAGACATCAGGTAAGCGGGAGACCGGCTGGTGTCGGCTTGCTGCGCCACTCCTACGGGATCTGTGCGCTATATCCCTCAGTTATTCCCTCCTGTGAACCTTGGGTCCTCCATGCCCCGCAGTCAGGCCTAGTAACGTCGTAGTGAAACGACTGAAGGGGAACGTCTAGGTTACGTACGTAACCCTCGTTCCCTGAAGGAGGAAACGGAGACGTTACATCCCCTGCCACGACCCTACGTCGTGCTGACGCCGGGTTGCGACTCGGCTCCTCAGCGAAAACCTGAATGAGTGGTTGCACGCCGCCATCTTATATACCCGTATGTACGAGGGAGTGGCTCGGCATGCAAATACCACTCGCCAATGTTCATTGGCCTTTTGAATAAGGCTCAGAGATGATTGGTCTCTTAGGCGAGTTCCCATATGTAACGTCTCCGTTCCCTCCTTCAGGGAACGAGGGTTACGTACGTAACCTAGACGTTTTTTGTTACTTAATTTCTGAAATTAATACTTTTGTAACTTTCAAAATGTAATCTGATTACCTACATTGCATAAATACGAAAACACATCAAAATGTCTTATTACCTTTTAGTCTCATATGACACTGCACTAAAAATGTACGCTTGTTCTTGTGTACCCACAGACTCTCACTTACTGATGTATTTTGCAACATATATAATTGGACAGACACCTTTTCCAGAATTCACTGTTGTGGGAATGATATACAAGTAAGGTACTATGGCTCAGTGACCGAAATAGCTGCAAGTCACTCTAACAGTGATTCCAAACACTATGATGAAGAGCAAAATGATGACATGGTTATATTTCGTGATATGTATTACAACTTAAAAGATCGAGCACATTATCTGAAGAGCAACCTTAATCTCTCCGATGGTGAGTTCCTACTGTACGCATTCATATATATATATATATATATATATGTGGTTTAACATACCTGATTCAAATGACCAGCTCGTTAGAACGTTAGAAGAGAGCTCCATGAATAAACTGTGTTCCGATTGACATGGTCCCTCCCTACATGGCTGAAGTTTACTTAACAACAAGGATTTGCACTACACCACTAGCAGAATTTTCACACACAGACAAAACTTACTACAGAAGTTAGGGTTATTTAACCGTAATCATGAAGTTTGCATAGTAGGCACATCTACAAACCTCTGAATTGATAAGAGAAACATACAAAATGTGGGATCCGGGAGAGTTATGGTATGGAGAAGCCCCAAAAAGACTTACCATCCAGACCATTCACCAGAGTAAAGCACGAGAGTGCATCATTAAAGGTTTTGGCTGCAATATCATGGCATTCCCTACTATGCTAGATGAGTGGATCCCTGCCAAGGACTACCGAACCATTCTGAAGAACAATGTGTACCCAATGATTCAAACATTGTACCCTGAAGGTGGTGCCAGCAGCATCACGTAATGACCTGGCCACACTTCTGCAAGAGAAATGGCTGAAAATCCCTCTTGTGTCTGTCATTCCCAATACAAATTGATGCTCTACTGGCCTGTATAGTGTTTCAGTTTCATTATCCAACCCCTGTATGTACATGTTAGGCCTCATTTCAAATGAACACGTACTTTTATAAACTTAATGTTTAATCACTAATGCATTAATTCAGGTCACTGGTAAGAATAATTCACAGACCCATAGTGAATAACACTCTGATCAGTCTTTTCAGTTGCTGAATTGTATTTATTTATTTATTTCTAAGTGTTGCAGTCTATGCATGTTTTATATAATTGTATTACTGCGTAATTGATATAGGTCAGGAGTCACAAAACTCGGTTCTGGGCGGCCGGTGTCATGCAGAACTGGTTCAGGTGTGTTTGATTAGGGTTGGAGCTAAACTCTGCAAGATACGGGCCCTCAAGGACCGAGTTTGGTGACCCCTGATATAGACAAATGATACAAAAAAATTCTGTGCAATGTCACATTTCATTTCAGCCCACATTCTGGTTTTACCACGTTGTGGAAACTTTGTTGTGTAAGGAAATCAGTTCTTACATAATTGCTTATATAATGGACCGCAAAAGTAAATAAATAAACTTTCTTTCTCTCTATTTGAAGGTTTACATGTACATCAGAGGCTTGCTGGATGTGAACTGTTGGACAATGACAAACCGGGTCTAATTTACTCATGGGATGCATTCAACAGGCATATTAAAGAGTGGGCTACCTTCGACGCAGAGACAAAAATATTCCAGATTAATTTTTCATTAATACGTGCATGGGACCAGCAAAAAAGGATTTATGTAAATTTTCTGTACGACAATGTTTATCATCCTATTTGCCTGAAAATGTTGAGGAGAAACTTGCACATGAAGAAAAGCAGCATTCTGCAGAAAGGTAGAGATAACTTGTCTGATTAAGTACAGTACAAGAAGTGCATTACATTTACAGTACACTGTTTTTAGGGTAAGCTATAAAGTCACAGAGTCACATGACAGTGGGCAAGGTCTCCCTGTTCCTGAGGCCGATTGCCCTCTCGAGTTGAAACTGCCTACCACCAAGATTGCATTTTACCCAGAAATACACAAACTGATAGACTAATTATAAAAAAAGAGAGTGCCACAATAAAGTCTCTCAATAAAGAGATTAAAGAAAAAACTTAATGCATTTGCAAAAATACTTGTCCATGAAAAAGGACAACTAAAATAAGAAAACTATATTGCTGTATCAGTGGAAGTGAAAGCTGTGAAGTTTGTATAGTTGGAAAAAAAAGTTCAACTAAAATTGCTTATGTGCAATAGATTAAAGGTAGAATAATTATATAAATCATATTAAATAATTATAAAAAAATAAATATATTACTAAAAGTTGGATGACCTTGTAAAAAACTTATACTATGTAGTGACAGTTCATTTGAAGAAAGAGAAACATGGGGAGTGACTTTATTGTGTCAGAGATGTGTCACTTTGCTTAAAGCTGTTTGAGATGTCAGGATGCTCGCTGCAGGGATGAGGAGTATGGTGATCGACAGTGACAACTGGTGGAAAATTTTCTAGGTAGGGCACCACGTCCAACAATTTTAGCATACACCCCAGAATGATTCATCCCAGTATAAGGAAAAATATTAAAACATTTTAAATAATATTATGGATGATTCTTATAAAAGTACATTTTCTGTGAGAATATTAAAATAAATTAAAACTTTTTTTTTTTTTTTACATTTTTTACATTTTTTTACATTTTACATAATCCACAATTTATGTTTATACCATGGTCCGTCTGAATACTCGATTCTGATTGGCTGGCAGGTATGCATTACAATTGTTTAATGCACAGGTTGCTCGTAATGATGATTGACAGAACTGAATGATTAGGCTCCTCCTGAACCACGTTTGGAACTTCATTAAATGCTATAATTCATTCAAATAAATGTGATCTTGCCATACTATTTGATCTCTGTGTCTAATTTGAAGCAGGCAGAATGCTTGAGCTAACGAACCGTAACTGATGAAAATAACCTTCATTTTTACCTGTCCGGTCAAATATTGCACTGCAAACATCATTAACAGCTTTAACTTGTCTATGCTGGTAAATAACCATGGTATAAGCGAGATAATGTACGGTTAGCTTTGCATTAAATTATTTTAATGCACTTGGTTCTTGACCTCTACAATGTGAATTAAAATTGTTTATTAGAATTATCTCTTGCATATAGTGCAACAGCAAAAACTGTGAGGAAAAAATAAATGTCACATTTGTTTAGAGCACTTTCTAGATACAACTCAAGCTGCAATACCAAACAGGACCAAACAGAGCTGCCAACAGACCACAATACCAGTTGCCTTAACCTGACTGTACATAAATATACATACCCATTCAGAATTATACAGAGCAAAACACAAATTAAAAAAAACAAATGAAATCATTCTCGTGCTTCTTCAAGTGTACTGCAAGTTGCTGACCCAAACAAAATCATTTTATCAGAAGGGTCAGAAACTTCTCTGAGGCTGACACTAACCTCAGATGTGATCTCTTTGTTCTGTTTTTGAGACATGCCAAATTAAAATGACCACATAGATCATCTTGTTATCTTGCCATACATTAATGAATTATGCAATTAATTAAATATTTTTTTCTCTCCCGTTTTTTTTTTTAAGTGAAACCTAGAGTCAGACTCCTTAAAAAGGTGCTTACAGCATCTCATGAGGTTCAAATCACATGCCTAGTGACTGGTTTTTATCCCCGCCACATTAACCTGACTCTGGTCAGAGACGGACAACCTGCTGTTGATGGAAAAATCATGGGAGGTGACCTTCTGCCCAATGGAGATGGAACGTACCAGATAAGGAAGAGTTTGGTGATCAGTGTTAAGGAACTACATGACAGACATAACTAGATAAAAAAGTTCGTCAAGACAAACTTTAAGTTGGCTTGAGAAAGCCGGACCAGAAAGTTTGAAAAAGTTTGAAAAGTTTAAAAAGTTTGAAGAGTTTGAAAAGTTAAGAAGTTTGAAAAGTTTAAATAGTTTAAGAAGTTTTAGGTTTGGATGGTTTTCAGTCTGAAATTTATATTTAGAAGTTTTAAAGTTTGAATGTAGTCTGTCAGATAGATAGATAATTAACAAGTTACTAGCAGGTTTCTAACATGATTAGCATGTTGCTAGCATGTTTCTAGCATGATTAGCAAAGTTGCTAGCATGTTTCTAGCATGATTAGCATGTTGTTAGCATGTTTCTAGGATGATTAGCAAGTTGCTAGCATGTTTCCAGCGTGATTAACAAAGTTGCTAGCATGTTTCTAGCATGATTAGCAAAGTGTGATTAACAAAGTTGCTAGCATGTTTCTAGCGCTGATTAGCAAAGTTGCTTGTTTCTAGCATGATTATAGCATGTTTCTCAGCAAGCCTAGCAGCAAAGTTGCTAGCATGAGCTAAAGCTCGCTAGCAATTAGCAGATGAAGCCGCTAGCATAGCATGATTAGCAGGTTGCTAGCATGTTTCTAGCATGATTAGCAAAGTTGCTAGCATGTTTCTAGCATGATTAGCATGTCGCTAGCATGTTTCTAGATAGATAGATAGACAGATAGATAGTAATGGTTAGATGATAGATAGATAGATAGATAGATAGATAGATGGATAGATAGATGAGTTTAAATGAGTTTGAATGGATTAGAAATACAGTACATAGAAGGGAAGTTTGATTGAGTCTCAAAGGATTCTGGGGATTTTGACAGTTGAAATTTGAATAGTGTTGGCTCATTTGAACATTCCGTCAATGTAAGTCTATGGGATTTTTCCCAGTTTTAACAGTCATTTTTAGGAAAACCATAAGTCCGATCAGTTAGAAAAGATATAGCACACCCGGTCAGATCAGTCTGAAGATCTGGGCTGAGTTTGGAGTTTGTAGAGTTAAAGCTCTAGGACGAGTTAGAGTTGATAATTTTAGTCTCAGAAGAATAATAACTATAAGTTTAAGTCGGATTTCAGTAAATTGGCTTTCTCAAGCCAACTTAATTACAGCTGTGCAATAAATCACCTGAGTCTGGACAACACACTGGATATTATGTTTGGTATAGAAAACATTCAGTCATGTCTTATGAGGTTCACCCCTTTTATATAATAAAGTTCTTTTTGTATTTCAGTGATTGATTAACCTCTCAGTTTTTAGATCTGGAAGAAACTGATGTGGGATTATCTACTTTGTTGGTTACCTGTACCTGTTTGGCGGTGTTGATATGTGTGTCTCTTATAATAACTGCACTGATTATACGGAAGAGGAAGAGCCATGCTGCTGGTAAATTTAGCTGCTGTTTGAATGGAAATAATAGTACACTTTCATGGTATTACATTATAAGAAATATTGTTCAATCTTTGTAAAATTCTGCCAGTTTTTAAAGTGATTTCTGAAAAACTGATGAATAAATAACAAGATTCTTGTATAAGATGTCAATTCTGTCTTACTCAGGATCAGACTCCAGAACGTCACAGAGTGATTACTCCCTTACTCCAAGTGAGTATACATTACATTCACAGCAATACAAGTGCAAATCCATAATGCTTGTTTATCTTATATTATACATTTATAATGTCTCTCTCTTTTTCAGCGCAAGATACATGAAAACTGGCCTACATATAGCCTCACTTCCATATACAGTATAGTTCCAAATGAATTGTGGAAACAAGTAATATAAAGTCCTCCCTCTACAATGGTAATACTTTATGGCCATTGTACCCTATTTAAACAGGCGGTAAAGTTTCATTGGGCTAAAATTTGGATTTTATTTTATTTTCTTCTTAACCACTAGATGGCACAAAACCTCACTACAGCACTGTCCTAATCATTCATGTTTCACTATGCACCATGCATTTGAAATTTGAGCCTGTCCCAATACCCACACTTGACTGTTTATTTATTTACATGACATATTTTCAGTATTTCGACCCAAATGTTCAAGTGGATGCGAAGACCACAAATGTGTGTAGAACACCTGATTCCACAATGAGACACATTTATAATGTTTTACAGAGCTTTATTTACACATTTTGATTTTCAGTACATTGCAAATATGGTTTAATTAAGTTTAATTATTGCGGTGTAATATGAAATATAAGTTGTTGTTCGTTTTTTTTGTTTGTTTGTTTATCTTGATACTCAGCACATTATAGCGATTATTTTATTTTTTTAAACCTGTAATCTTTTAAGTATCTATGAAAATGTTGTATATTTATGTACCAAATGAGATTTGTTTATTTTGAGACACATATTTTTTATGGATTTTCAGTTTTGTTTAAGGTAATTAAATCAACAGCTTTTCAATAACTGAAGAAATTTGTAAAAGTATTGTATTTGGGATAAAAGCGTTGCTGCATATTGATACATATTGACACTAATACTTTAGCTAAAGCAATATTGTAACATGTTACTTGTTTCATGTCTGGACTTTTATGTTGAAGTATTTCCTGTGCCATGTTGGTACTTTTTGTCTATGATTACTAGTATTTCTAGGTTTGTCTCATTAACTCATTATCTTTTTAAGCTAGTTAGGCCTACCCCTTGTATATACATAGCCCTTGTGTTTCCCTTGTTACAGTTGTTGAATGTAGTAGTTGCCATTTTGTCCATGTTCCTCGCTATTTATTTACTTTGCCACTTTTTTAAATACCCTGCATTAATTAACTGCATGTACTTTATGGTTAGGGTTAGGATGAGGGTTTGGTTTAGGGTTAGTTGCAACTGTAATTGCATTGTAATTTTTAGTTATTAAATAGTTTAGTTATTATATAATTTTTAGTTATTATACTATAGTAAGTAGAAGTAACATAACAAGGAAAACCTAATCTTTTAACACCTAAATAAAACAGGTTGCAGTTTGGTCTAGAAAAGAAGTATGCATAATTGCGTAATGAATATTGTATTGAGAGAATCAATTCGTATATAAAAATACTGGTACCAACTAGACACTGTATTACTTATTTACAGTAAACATGAGTATGCAAAATAAAAAGTATTGACAGCTATTTAAAAGCTAAATGTAACATGTATTATAATATATTGTAAAGTATTAACATAAAGTATTAAACATTTGTTTTTTTTTTAGTTTAGGCCTGTTGAATAACTATAATTAATTTTATCCACAGAAATTAGAAATAGAGTACTGACAAAGACAGGCACATTACCAAATACTCTATTTAAAAGCTAAATGTAACATTTATTATAATGTGACTATTGTAAATTATTAAAATAAAGTATTAAATAAAGTGTTTAAGTTTAAGCCTCTTGAATAACTATAATTACCAATTTCATCCACAAAAATTGGAGAACAAAAAAATAAATAACAGAGGCATCAATATTAGTATCAGCACTGGCTAAAGATGACATTAAAGAAATATTTAAAATCTAATATATGTTAAAGGCTGTCTTTTTTCCACATTAATTTGGAGATTCAATGTAAAAATATATTCATAATTATTATTATTATTATTTATTTATTTATTTTAAATTAATCAGCTGGCCTAAAATTTTGTAATACAACTTTGAATATAACAATTTAAATATTTGATATTTTAAAAATCCTACTGCATTTGCTTGGCCTTTCATGAGGCTAATTTCAAGTTTCTGTTATCTGCCTTTTTTAAATTTTGTGTTACACTACCTGACTCAGGAGTGATATTCCCATCCTTCCTTCAGCTCCTCCTAAACCACTCATGTTCCAAGAGTTCATCTAAAGTCATGCTGTTGCCCTTGCACTGGTTTAGCAGATCACAGCATTCTGGACAAGTTTTCAAAAAAAGAACTGGTTAGTCATGCACTGTATGCAATTTATGATCATGTGGCACATAAATGTTATCATGGATGTTCTGATATGTCTGTGTATGAATTTGCAGCATATTGTGACAGTCCTTATGTATTACACTTTTCAGTTCAAATAGAGTTTACAAATCATCTAATCGTGTTTAGACTTTCTGTCACTTGTTTGATTTATATTTAAGTTGGTGAGAACTCCTTAAGATGGCTGAGGCTGTGTGTTTAACAGTGTTACTGTCTTCTTACCACTGGATAAATTAGAGGAGGGAATCATCTGCATGTCGACAACGCAGATTCCATTCAACATTCTGAACAGCAAAGCACCCAAAGACCTGACCGTAGCTTTGACCGCTGGGCACTCTTTGTACTCTGTTCATGTAGACAAGAGATTTTCAGAGTTAAGTCAATTTACGTAACATTAGAGAAAACAGAACTACAGTAAATGCCCTAAAAAGTCAATTTACCTTGACAGTCAGAAGTTTTGAAGAGTTTGCCACAGCCAAAGTCTATTAATTTGAGCTGCATTGTTTCTGTGTTGACTAGGATGTTGTCTGGCTTGATGTCACGGTGAAAGACACCCCGGTCAAGACAGTGTTTCGCTGCGAGCACCGCTTGGCGCATTAAGCCACGTGCCACAACTTCTTCTAGGTAACCTTTGCGCATGGTCAAGCTGAGCAAAGTCTCACATGGATGTGGATATTCCATAATCAAGATGTACCGATAATGCTGCTCAAACCACTCATACATCTGGACGATGTAGGGGCTTTTGGGGGGCTCTCGCACCACCAGATTTAGAGCCACTTCCGCAAGCAGAGGTCTTATACACCCAGGCTAGAGAAAAGTGATAAGCAAAGAGTTAGCTATAATTTCAGGCTACCATGTGTATTTAGCTTATACAGTAGGGTATAAGTCTGAGATCACTAGTAAAATGGTTCCATTTGGCCTTAATTTCTAACTTAACACAAAATCATATTTAAAATGAACAGATTAAGTGAAAAGTTAGACTGTGAAAGCTGACCTTCTGAACAAAGAAATTATCACGGCCAATGCCTCAGAATTTCTTATTTGATTAATTAAACATTATTATTTTTAAACAATTATATTATTATTAATTTTCATATTACATAATAACTGTCTTTTGCTTTACATTTTAAAAAAACTTCTTGTTTATTTCCAAGTGCAAATGGTTCAGATTCCCAGATCTTTAATATGCTCTTAGACTTTTGGACCCACCTGTACATTATATTGATTATACACTTATATGTTTAATAACTTGCTCACTTACAATATAAGTGAAGCAGTCCTGCACCGACTTGGTTAAAAATTTGACAGCAACCTGCAAAGAGAAGGAATACATTAGCTTCCGATGTTTGCATATATGACAGTCTATAAATTGTTTTAGGTCAAATAGAGTAACTTCTAGAAATCTTTACAATATTCATGATTTTAAAAAAAGAATAATATTTGAAAAATAACTTGAAAAATAAATGTACTCTCCAGTGAATTAATTTCTGGGATGTATTCAGGGAATATTTTACACACTTTACATTATGTTTATACCACATTTGGAATTTAAATAATAATTTTAAAAAGTTAAAGATGGTATAAACATTTTTTAAATTATGTGGGAAAACAATCTTAAAAAGATCACACTTCTAACACTTTGGCATTTTATAGTAAAGTATTAAAATGATTTCTTTTTTCAGCATATAATCAATAAAGCAAGAGTGGTCTACCTTCTGGCCATCAGATCTACGAGTTCCCTCATACACAGTGCCATAATTTCCAGATCCCAGCGTCACTCCCACATCATAGAGGGAGAAAAAGGATCCTGTAAAAAATAAGTAAACACAAAAAAATAACATGATATCGCTACTGTCTTTAATTAGTACACAAACTCCATAAGACATTTTGTATGCTGCATGTCAGGATATTTATTAATGGAATGTAGCTTTTACAGATATGTGTTTATTGCATATAAATTAATAGTTCTTTTAATCATGGAATCAAGAAAACAAGATCAAACTAAAATGCTTAATGTGCCACGTTACACAGTGAACACTGGACAAGGGCTGGCACATAAATGCAAATGTGAAACAGCTGGAGAAAAGTAAGAATAACAAGTGGGGAGAAAAAAAAAAAACTATAACAATGGGACAGAGGAATAATAATGACAGTAGCCTCACCGACAGATGGACTGAAACCAGATGGACCTGGAACAGGTGTTAACCCTGCATAAAGGCCAGATAGACCTGGGACAGGTTCTGGCTCAGGATCAGGATCGGGATCAGGATCAGGTGTTGTCTTAAGATTGGACTGACATAAGACATACACTGGCTGAGAATCAACCAGATCGGTATGAGGACTCAGCTCAGGATTGGATGCACCTGGCTGGGGATTAACCACATCTTGGGGAGCCACTGGCTCAAGGCTGGATGGACCTGGTACAGGTAACGGCTCGGTACTAGTTGGATCGCTGTCAGGTGTCAGCTTGAGACTGGATGGATCTGAGACAGAGGAAGGCTCAGGATCAGCTGGATTGGTGGTAAGTGTCATCTCAACACTGGATGGACCTGGGACATCTGTTAGCTTAAAAGCGAGATCGACTGGATCCGAGACATCTGTTAACTCAGACTTGAGACCAGATGAGCCAGGGTCAGTCGTTAATTCTAAACCGAGGCCGGATGGACCTGGTTGAGATTCGGCTGGATCTTGCTGAGCCTCTGGCTGGACGCTGATTGGCACTGGGGCCACTTTGTTGCCCCTGTAGCAACAGAGGACTGTACGCTTTACAGCCCTCCATGTTTGGCGGAAGAATGCACGGATGCCTTTCTTCTTCCTCATTTTGGTTTGCTTT
This sequence comes from Labeo catla, assembly GCA_012976165.1. Taxonomy (NCBI): domain Eukaryota; kingdom Metazoa; phylum Chordata; class Actinopteri; order Cypriniformes; family Cyprinidae; genus Labeo; species Labeo catla. The sequence continues at coordinate 95,507 of VONZ01000953.1, forward strand.
TCTAGAAATTGACATAGAAGACAATGAAATTACTAGCAGAGACCATAGGTTAAATAATGAGGTTAGCCTTTATAAAGAAACAAGAACATGGTTATAATTTTATATGCATTATAATTTTACTATAGTGTGTTATTTGATATTACATTTAAAGGTAATATATCTTAAATGTTCTTAATTGTACGTTCATCATCACAAATGTGTAATGATAGTATATTTAAACGTGTTTAAATAGAACTGAAATTAGTAATTATTTTTATTACAAATTCTGCTGGTACATTTTAACCATATTTCAAAGATATAAAGATGTACTGCAGAGGAAACATAAGCTGCTTCTGAAGTGGCATTTAGATGCATTTACATAGTCTGTATAATGAAGCTCAGAGATAGCGCGAATGCGTTTAAATTGCAAAATATTTAGGAGATTAATGACTTCTTTAATACAACATACAATTATGAAATGTTTCTAAAATGCAATAAACTAAACTGCCAGTAGGTGGCACTGTCTTCTATTCAAACAATTCGTTCACAAACGCGGAATCATTCAGTACAAGGCTGTGTATTACTAAGTGACTTAATATTATTTAACTGTTTACTTAACAGTATAAACTTAACTGTTGTATAAAGTCAATGTCAAATTTTCAATCTTGCTGATATTCGGGAAAAACAGCACTCTCGGTTATATATTGCATATCATTATGTTCTAAATATAAAATTTAATGTTGAGCCCTGCTTTTACAGAATATTATTTCCATAAGTTATTTATTTATTTATTTATTTATTTTTTGAACGTATGCTTACGTATATTTAATTTTCACAAGGGATAGAAGAACACTACATCAAAATATAGTCTAGATATAGCATTCCACATATTTTAAAAACGTACCTGTTGAGCTATTCTCCATTGAGGCTGTTGGGTCGGTGGTGTTTCCTCCAGCTGTCTGTGTAGATCTAAACATCTGCTGACACTGACCTACTGGATTTGAGCTCCACTGACTCCAGCACAGGAGAAACGCGAATTTTTCTGTATGAAAACGAAAATTTCTGTATGTTTGTCAACTGTCTATCTGGATAGACAACGAAACTGCTCAGACGATTGACTTCGCTGCTGCTTGAATTCTCACTCAACTGAAACTGCAAGGGCGCGCTTGAGAATTACAGTAGAATTTTCGTGAAGTTCTTCTCACGCGTTCTAAAAATTACATGCAAATCACGTGTTGCCAGATTGGGCGGATTTCCGCGGGTTTGCGCCCAGTTGAGTTTTCTTCTCCCAAAATTACCATGATTACAAATGTGAAATTGATTTTTTACAACAGTTCAATAGACAATAGTTAAGAGACTTACGTTTAAGACGCCATATTGCCTGTTTTTGCTCTATTTCGCCAACAAAAATCGTTAAAACGCAGCCACAGTACTGTTTTGCGTCCCTGAGCAACATGACGGTGTTTCGTTCCTGAATGATTCAACCGTTTAAATGATTCGGTTCAATCGCAATGATTCACTTGATAACTGTGACTTGCTGCCACCTACTGGCGGCTTTAATTCCACATTTAAAGTATCTTTTTGTATTATTTAAATAATGTCAAATATCATTATTGAACGTTTTATGTTATATATATATATATATATATATATATATATATATATGAATGTAGGAGTCAGCTGTCAGTCCTTAAGATACCAGCACAATAACACTCAGCAAAATATCATCTAATTATCGTTATATCAATAAAATCCCAGAAAATATTGAGATATTATTTTTTGACAATATCGCACACCCCTAGGTGGGAGATGTCTTGATGCCTTTTTGTAAATTACAGTAACACTGAAATCAGAGCACAGTTAAATCACATATGATTCTTCAGCATATCAGTTAATATTGTATTTTATTTTTATTTGCTTTATATTATTTTTTCTTTATTTCAGACCCCTTGGTCACAAACAGAATGCAAAAACAATAGGGAAAAACATGTATAAACATACACTTATTAATTGCAAAATTAATTGCAGTAAGCTCTAAAAAGTGCTATTTTTACATCAACAGCGCACATGTAAAATTTACAAGCCAACATATTGGCCTGTCCATAGAGCACTGATGTTGCATATCATCATCATCATTTAAATAATCTCTAATAATGTGACCTAGATATTTTATTTTATTTACCACATTTAGTATTTGGTTGCCTAAATAAAAAAGGGAAACTTTTGTGTACAATCCTCTTTTTACAATCATAACCTCTTTTTAGTATTAAATACAATATCATGCAGCACACCATAATTTGAACATACACAAAGCAACTGTTGTAACCCAACACTATAAGATGACAGAATAAGTCATCAGCATACATCAAATGGTTAATAAGACTATTACCTATTACACATCCAGTTTTACACTCATTTAACTCATCAGAGAGATCATCCATAAACAAATTAAAAAGAAGAGGTGATAATAGTCCACCTTGCCAAACCCCATTCGTTGTTTAAAAAGGACATCATATAAAAATTATATTTATTATTATTAGTAGTAGTAGTAGTAGTAGTATCATTGTTATTATTGTTGTTGTTGTTGATAATAACAACAACCATAATAATAATAATAATAATAATAAATAATTTATTGTTTGTTTGTTTGTGACCCTGCTGTACTAATTAGCATTTCTTGTCCAATGGCCACACCTTAATTTTTGCAATTTCTGTAAACTAGTATTGTATCCATCTCATGGGCATTTAATAATTTATTTTTTGGCCAATTTTACTTGTGAAAGAAAGGTGTTACACACACACAACACTTTGTTATATCAATTATATATCAATTCTAAATGTTTATAAACATTAGAAATCACTTATAAATGTGTTTAATATAATATTTAAAACTTTTATGCATCATCATCCTGTACCTCTTTGCATCCACACCTCTTTTTCACTTTTACAAAAGCAGCATAAATCATCAGTACCAGTATGTCTTGAAATTAAAAATGTAACATGGTAAATGGTATGCAAAATTTTGAAGTGTACTTCTTTAACTTTATTATTAATGCAATGTTTAAAAGGGAATTAGCCATGCATATAGAACTCAAAAACAAAAAAAAAAAAGTTTTTAAGAATATTTCAAATGTTAGTTCAACACATTCTAATATTATTTATTTATTTATTGTTTGTTTGTTTGTTTGTTTGTTTGTCACTGCACTGTTGGAGATTTACATCAAATATGACTTTTGACAATCTGAATAAGGGTTAGAGGAATAGCTTTAATGACTGAATTAAACTATACAGGGAAACGGTGATTAACTGTGATTAAACTGTGTAATTAAACATGAATTGTTCAGAAGTTAAAAGATTCCCATAATTTGCCAAACATTTTTATAAGATGGTTAATGTTATTATTTATTCTGTTATTATATTCTGTGCTTAAGTTATCATGTTATTCTAAATTTTATGATCCCTACAGTATTAAAATTCTCGTATTTTTTTATTTATTTATTTTTTACTGTCTTCAAGCCATTTTGAACGGATAAAAACACATTTAGCTAAATCTAAGTAGACCATTTCTTATTTAGACTGAATTTTCTTTTCCTCTTTACAAAGTTTTTGCTTCTGTTCTTTACTGTGTTTAACAACAATCTTTCTTACATTATATATGAAAAAATCCCATTTAATTTTAAATGACAATATTTTTAACACAATTAAAATTAAATAAGCTTTGAATAATTTAAAGATCAATGACCAATTAATTGGATGGCGTCACGTCAAGGACCCTTACGTCTACATACGTATCTGTGCCAAGACTACACTTCCCATACTGCAATGCAATGAAAACAGGAAGAAAGACACCATGAGGAAATATTTTCCCAAAATGAATCAGAGAGCGATGAAGGGATATTGTGCGGTGGTATGAGTCGTGAACACAGCGCATCAGCCAACAGCAGATGGAAGAGATTGCGGCTTTGGCTTTTCATAGAGAGAGAGTGTGTGTGAATACGTGTTCCATGAGCTGAATTCTGTGTTGGACATTTCGTATGATGGAACGGGCGATGGAGCATTTGAATGTACAGCTGAATCGACTGACGCGCTCCCTGCGCCGCGCAAGGACCGTGGAACTCCCCGAAGGTGAGACGTCACGCAACACAATCGATTTACAAACATTTTTCATTTCCGAGGACTACTGAAGTTGTCAAGGAGACCCTTGATACATTGTAATCATCTCAGCTTCCGGGAAGGATACCAGTCCACTGTCATACACGTTCATCTGGCTTTATCCATATATGGTCAATTACTGCTAAATTCTTAACATTTTTGGGGGTGATTCTCACGAAAACACGTCCGGTTAGGTCATATTTGGCACCAAAATCAAACGATAAAGAAAAACATGAATGTGGTGTTGTGGTGCATTAAAAAATACAAAAACAATATGCTTACCAAATCATTAAACATCATTATAATATTACAGGAGAATTTTTTCTCTGGTGAATTTGTCAATTATGTTACTTTATGTTACTATAGACTGATAAAGTGCTACATTTTTGTAACGTGGATTTAAGGGTTATTTTATCTGTTCGGACACAGAAGATTAAGTTATGATAACTTATGATCTTATGATCTTTATCATCAGTGGACAGTCAAGGACAAGGGTAATGGCAACTACAGTGTCATCTGGGTAACTTTGTTAACTGTTAACCTAGTTGAAAGTTTCACCATATTGATTCAGTATTTCAGTGGCAGGCCGCCTTTTGCCACTCACATGTTATTTTCTTGGTTAACCTCAAATTTGAATATGCATTTAAATTGAAATCACAAAACCATGACAATATACCCATAACAATTTACAGTCAGTTGATATACTCTTTGACAATATGTAATTGTAGAAAACATACTGAGAGAGAAAAAAAAAAAGAAAATAGCATTGTATGATGCTGATCACATGTTGTTTTTATAAACTATTTTTAGTTGTTGAAGGTTGTTTGTTCAGTGAGATAGCTGCCAGAATTTTTGTGGACATAAACAAAATAAAATATTTTCTTGAATTTTAACTTAATCTAAAAAATATGACACCAATGCAATTTCAAGCAAATTAAAAAAAATAGGGTGCAAAATTGTTTGTGTAAGATTATTTAGTTTCTATTAATGGATGTATGATGGTATTTCTGAAGAAAATTGTTAGAAATAATATAACTAACATTATATTAGGACATGCTATGTATGCTAAATTGTAGAATGACTCTAACGATTGTCTGTAATGCATCTGGAAATTGTACTTTTGACTTTGATTCTCAATTTATTTTCTTTATTGTAAAATTGTTGTTTTTATTTGATCCTGCATACATACTACCCTGGAATATTTTCCATTTTCCATTCTCCAAAGCTGTGTTCAAGTTGTTTGAAAGAAAATATGTTTGAAATATGTGCATTTTTTTTTTCTTCTTATAGACAGTGAAACAGCGGTGTACACCCTCATGCCCATGGTCATGGCTGACCAGCACAGGTAAGTGTCATTGTTACCCTATGAACGCAACTGTAACACAATTCGTGACTCAACAAAGGCCAAGACAAGCACAATAAAAACACAATAACTTGTTTAGTCCCTGTCTAAACAAACCCAAAGGTCAACCACTCCTGCAGTTTTCCCAATACTAACATCTGCTGTTTCCAGTACAGTATGTATGACATAAATTTGACATAAATGGAATCTAAAGAAGAGGATGTCAAACTTAACATCCTCTTTGGGCGGTAGTTGTTTCTTTAAACTTCTGTCTTTTGGGTCACACACATAATTGTAACAATTGCATGTTTATTTCCAATTTATTTATTTATTTTTTTGGCTCATAGGTCAGTTTCTGAATTGCTTTTAAACTCAAAGTTTGATGTCAACTACGCATTCGGACGTGTTAAAAGAAGCCTTCTACACATTGCTGCCAAGTAAGGGTTTTATTCTTTTCACATTCTCACAAAATTGCAGAAATTACACACATTGTAAAAACAGCAAATTGTTTTTATATTCTGATGACCCAGTTTGAACATCTTCTCTGGATGTTGTTTGCTGTTGTTTCAGTTGTGGATCAGTAGAGTGTCTTGTCCTGCTGTTAAAGCGTGGAGCGAATCCAAACTATCAGGATATCTCTGGCTGCACACCTCTGCATCTGGCTGCAAGAAACGGGTACACAGAGGGTTTTAAAAACTGTACAGTACTGCCACCTGCTGGGAGCATAATAAATCACATTTATTAGTCTTTATCCCTCAGGCTTTGTTTAAATAGCCTAAGCTTTTGTGTGGATTGCATTCAAAATGGTAACTGAGAAAGGCATTTATGAATGATCACTCTTCCCATGTTCCCATGTTCTTATATTTTCACAGACAGAAGAAGTGTATGGGCAGACTGTTAGAGTACAATGCTGATGTTAATATCTGCAATAATGAAGGTCTCACTGCTGTAAGTATAATGATAAAATTGCATGTTTGAGACCCTAATAACAACAACAGTTTTAAAAACAGTTTTTAATATTTTCATATATATATATATATATATATATATATATTAATGTTTTATAAGGATATCGTCACGAGATCTCGCGAGACCAGTCGGATCTTGTGAAATCTCATGCCATGAGATCTCGTGAGATCCAATGTGTCTCGCGAGATCTCGTGACAATATCCTCATAAAACATTTTGCAGTGTTTACATTAGAGCTGCACGATTAATCCTTAAAATATTGAGATCTCAATTCAAACACCCACGCGATCATATTCCTGAATGACAACGATTTAGCTATGTCTGTTAGGACTGTTTCACGTTGCGAGTGTCAGTGGAGCGTGAGAAGCATGTTTTGCCCATGTTAATGAATCAGAGGGTCGTGGTAAATGTGAACACAGAAGGAGCAACACAGTCTTGTCAACCACATTAAAATCATAATTTGTGTTATAGACATTTAAATAACAGAAATACTGGGATAAAAGTTTATAGTTCGGGTATAAACACTTATTGTCTACAGTAGCGATCAAAACGAAAGTATCTTAACACTTGTATGTATTGTAACGCTTATCCTCTTCCGCCAGGAGGTGGCGACAACTGCCCGTTTAAAAAAAGTATGTCACTGAATCATTCATTCAGGAGATTTCAGTAGTCAAACAAGTCTTAATGAAGTGAGACACTGACCCCTTCATTGCACGTTTAAATAAGCTTTCCATTGATATATGGAAATGAAGTTCTTAGCAATGCATATTACTAATCAAAAATAAATTTTTGATATATTTATGGTAGGAAATTTACAAAATATATTCATAGAACATGATCTTTACTGAATACCATAATGATTTTGGCATAAAAGAAAAATCGATGATTTTGACCCATGCAATGTATTGTTGGCTATTGCTACAAAAATACCCGTACTACTTATGACGGTTTTGTGGTCCAGGGTATCACACTCACACACACACACACATACATATGCTGGAAGTTTAATTTTTATTCATTGTGATTTTTATTAGTATTTAGTAATACATTTAACAAAGAAACAAGAAGTTACAAAATAGTTTTAAACTAATTTTAAGCATTTGAGCAGTAACCTAGACCAACAGACACATGAATTCCTATATATATATATATATATATATATATATAGGGTTTCCGCGGGTCTTAAAAAAAAGTCTTAAAAAGTCTTAAATCGCTTTTTCGTGAATTAAGGCCTTGAAAAGGTCTTAAATCAGAGCAGCAAGTATTAAATTCATATGATCATGGCATTAATTTTCGTGAGGGATTGTTACCTATATAAAAACAATGAGGCAATAATGATCGGTTAATAATAATCATATGGTTTCATTAAATAGCACTGTTAAAATACATAATGTGGGTGGGCTAATACGAAATAAAAAATGTATGTACATTACATATTACAAATGCCTGCAAAGGGTGCCAAATGCCTAATAATGGTTGTTGTTACACTTACTGGACGATCAAATCCTTGTTTAATAGTGACCAAACATTTAATTCAAATATCCACTTAATCTTGTGATAGAAATGCTACAGCCTCTATAATTTCTTCAGCAAAAACATGTGGACATCACAACCCTTGCCAAAATTAACCATGGTTTTAGTGTAGTAAAACTGCTTAATTTTCTTTTGTGTGTTTTCTGGATGCTTGAGACAATAAAATCAATTAGACAACTGTATTAGGCCTAATAAAATCATAGTCATAGGTAACTGTCTAGATCTACAACTGTAATTTATAAATAATACAATTTAATTGCAATTTATTCATTTACTTTTATATTTTATTAAAGTTTCTATTTTTTTACTTCCATAATTAGGGAGGGGTCACAACAATACAATTCTGCTTAGGGGACCAATTTGGCCAGCAGCGGCCCTGTTTACAAGCTACTTTAAACTGAAGGAAAGTGAAGAAAAGAGGGAAGACTCAAACAAACTAAAAACAAACAACTGCTTGATGCCGAATTACCACTAATTTAAAAGTGAAAGTAAAATGTGCACGGCACATTTACAGAAGGAAAGTGAGGAAAACAGGGTATTTTTTACTAATGTAGTACTGTACTTACTAATGATTTATTCTTTATGTCATTCTTTCATGTCATTAGATTCACTGGCTGGCAGTAAATGGAAGGACAGAGCTACTTCATGACCTGGTGCAGCATGTGTCTAATGTGGACGTGGAGGACGCCATGGGCCAGACAGCCTTACATGTGGCCTGCCAGAATGGACACAAGACTGTACAAAAACTGATCTGTCTACATAGCTTGCACACTTACAATTTGTAGTTCAAAAGGGATTTTTTCTTAGCAGTTTTATGTTTTTCACAGACAGTGCAGTGTCTTCTGGACAGTGGAGCGGACATCAACAGGCCCAATGTCTCTGGAGCGACCCCACTCTATTTTGCCTGCAGGTGAGCAGCTAACCATCATCAACCCCAGAACTACCAGCTGCCAACCAAACGTTCAGTGTTTACCATGATTACTGTTTATTTCATACTGGCCTGAACTGGAAAAGTAGCACATATGGTCGACAGTTAAAATGTCGCCCCTTAAGAAAATTAACTTCCATTCACTGACTCAATCTGGATGCTTTCCGATCACACAAGAAATAAAATTAGGATAATTAGTGGTTTGTACAGATATTTTTTTCTTGTATATAACCTTTTAACACATGGCTTTCTTGTGATTTTGATAAGAATAACAAAGGAATTCAAGTTTCTATGCCGTAAGGGCAGGCTAACAAGAATGTAGCTTGATGAAGATGTGCCACTGTTGGTATTCTGAGTGTGCCGATTTGGATACGCTCACATGAGCTTGGTTGCTGAGCAACAGCACTCCATCCGTCTGTTGTTTTGATTACATTTTGCCACTGATATCAGTCCACTCAAGGCTGATGATGATGTGATCAACACTAACATGCCTCACAACAGATAATTAAAACGAGTAATTAAAAATTGTTGTGAAAACCTGGCAACCCTGCCATAGACTAAAATCAAACAGCTAGGGTGAGAGGTGCTTTGAATGTTGTTGTGGACATTGAGATCTTGTCAAGAAAATTGACAACCACTGATATAAAAAAATGTCAAGTTTGTTAATTGTTAACATGTTTATAACTAGCTACAAGAACAATGTCTCATCCAGGGTGATGATAGGTAGCTCTTCATCCACTTTACCCAAGAGTGCATGTTATGCATGCTTGCGTACTTACTGGCATTAATCCATTTGATTTGTGCGCTATATTCAAGCCATTTTTAGTTAGCTTTTGGCTTTTTTGCCTTTTTTTTTAAATAATAAATAGAAACAGTGGAGAGAAACAGAAAGCAACAGGAAAGGGTAAACCATATTGTAAAAGGCCGGGCCTCAAACTAAATTCATTCAAGCCATTTTGATAGTTTTATGTAAGTATCAGAACAAACTTTGTCATCATTTACTTAATATCTTGACTTAGTATCTTGACACCCATTCAAATCTGTCATGTTTGTGATACAGAACTTCTTTGTTTACATGCAGTCAGATGTGAGATCCAAACCTGTTCACATGGCTGGAAGATGTTGATATTAATGCAATTTACAAGCTTTTGCCATTGTGTTGCAGTCATGGTCAGAGGGACACTGCACAGATCCTGCTCCTCAGAGGAGCCAAGTATTTGCCAGACAAGAATGGAGTTACACCGCTTGACCTGTGTGTGCAGGTGAATGCAGCACACCTATACATACCTGTATATATATATATATATATATATATATATATATATTCACACACTTAGGTACAAACATGCAGGATCCTAAAGCTCATGTGTAACTACTTTTAGGGTGGCTATGGCGAAACGTGTGAAATTCTCATTCAGCACCATGGCAGATTGTTTCAGACACTGATACAGATGACCCAGAATGATGACATTAAAGAGAACATGGTACGCCTCTTTTTTTTTTCCCTGATCTGTGTTTCTTAAAGGAGTCCTATTACGCTCTTTGACAAAATCTTGATTTTGTTTTGGGGGTGTACTAGAACACCTCATGCTTGGTGGTTTAAAAAATGTGTTTTTTTCACATAATTTAAATTATTAGAATGCCTTTCTCCACAGCCTGGTAAAAATGGCTTGATTAGGTCCGGGTTTAATGAAGACCAGACCTTCCGAAAAACTAAATGTGTTATGATTGGCTCTCCCACTGCGTGACTGGCAAATAGCTTAGGCGGTGTTTCGGTACTGCTACGCCCCTTGCCAAAGCAGCAAGTTCCGTCTGCTCTGTTATAGTTAAGGATATATTAAGGTATTGTTGATGCTACAGTACTGATGGGTCCTATCGTCAGCCTGTGAGATCGCCCATACATGATATTATCGTGCTAATTTATTTAATTATTTACATACTTAGTTTCATTGCCCGAAACCAGCTCCAGCATAAAGCTAAAAGCAGCCTTATGTTTTTAATATGACTTCATTTGTATTTAACATGACAACAATTGAATAAAAACAGTGTAAGTTATTAATTACAGCTACAGAAAACGAGCAGAGAACATTAATATTATCAAAGAACATCATTACTGATTAGCCTAGCCTAGTCTAGTGTAAGTTTATGCATTTTAAAAAACACTCACGTTATAAGTGAAGCTATCTACACTGTATGATGAATAAATCTCATACCACACGCTGCACACGTCTGCTTGAGTTCATACCAGCCACGCCTCAGCATGTGTTTTGACCCCCTATACTGCACATGTCTACGGAATATTACAGCTCTGATGCGGCCACTGGAGCAGGTCACGGCCACACTAGTCAATGCTTGTGTTTGTACCAGCCGCACCGCAACTCGTTGAAGCGTCCCAGAAGCAGCTCACTGCGCTGCGTCGCTAAAGTTAGGCTAATCCGCCACCTCGTCCCTACCCACCCCCCAACCATTTGAATTTCCGTAGGCGGGATTTATTGTAATGATACTCTAATGAGCTTTGTGACATCACAACACCCGAAAAACAACACTGTTGTTCAAACGAGCCATTCGTTGGATTTTTTTAAACACAAAACATCTCCCTTTGGAGTGGACTTTGAGATTTGTAACTTTGTTGATAATTTTTTTTTTTATGCCTATACATACACACCACACACTGACCAAAATTCAGAAAGTGAAAAAGCATTATAGGACCCCTTTAATGAGTTTACTGTATGTACAAAATTGTATTTTTACATGTTGAATATTATTTTTAAGCTAAGGCAGGTTCTAGAACATGTTTCACAGCAGAGTGACTCCAGCTACCAAAGGATCTTGACCAGCCTGGCTGAGGTTGCCACTACTAACGGACATAAACTGCTGAGGTGTGTCTCAGGATATGTTATCCACCACAATTCTTGAAAAACATTATGATGTAGAACTTCCTTCATGCAAATCTATTTCTCACTCTGTTTCCATTCAGTTTGTCCAGTAACTTTGAGGTCCAAACAAAGAGTTTACTCCGAATTATCCGGATCTTCTGTCACGTGTTCTGTCTTGGGCCGTCCTCCCCAAACAACGGGAATGACATGGGTTACAACGGAAACAAGACACCACGCAACCAGGTGTTTAAGGTCAGTGGCCATTACAGTGCCAGCAAACCTTGCTCAAATGGAAATTATAAATGTTCAAAATCAAATACTTGAAGAAAGTGATGTTTCTGTTCATGGCCATAGCCAGAGTTTAAAAATTAGTAAGGTCTGGGGTGGGGTTAAGAACTGTGCTATATTAACCCCTACAAATACAACTCATTATAAACACTAACACTTTAGAAGAGACAGAGATGTAGATGTTTGTGAAAGCTGTTTTGGAGGGATGAGCACTGTTAAAATATACCATATTTATTACATCAAAATTTGTTCTTATTTTGCTATTTGTTAAGGGTGGATAATTGTATCAGTCGTTTATTAATCATCCAACAATACATGTTACTGTTATAGTTTTCATTAATAATAATTGCTATATAGATTACTTTGTCTAGTTCTCTTATTAATAATTTATGAAAATTTAACTACTACACTGAATGGCATTGACTTCTTCATGGCAAACGTTTGTGCAGACTATTTCATTTCATTCGGTAACCTTCTTGTTCTACAGATCGGTGTACTAGCGTTAAATGCCACTGCTTTGATAATGTTGATAGTGTTGATAATGTTTCTGACAGATAATATCATATTTTTTTGCGTTTCCCTTACAGAATGTGCTAGCATGTCAGCAATAACATGTTGATGGCCTTTTTTGATTACTATCAGTTTAAGTGCCAGCAATGTGGTGTTGCCAGATACTGCTATAAAAACAAATAAGAACTCAAAAATGAATGTAAAAAAAAATATTGAACATTCTTACAGTATGATGGGTAAAGATATCGCTGACCCTAAACTGCAACTTCCCACTTATTAAATTGTCAAAGTAAGTGGAAAAGACAAGCCCAGAAACACGTATAATAGCTAGATCTGGCAACATGACTGTGTCCACGTCCTCACTCACAACTCTCTCAAGACTTGTTCACTCCAGCAGCGTCTAGCAGCTATCATTTTCATACCACGGACACTAAACATACTTGCAAACAGTTTAAACTGAATTACAATGCAGACATTCAAATGAGTTTTAAAAAGCATTTTTTTCATTCAAAGAACAAATTTTATTTTGAACATGAAAAAGTCCAGACCTCTGTGACCTCATAGCTGGCTACGGGCCTGGCTCTGTTTCACAAAATGTTTAATTCTTGTAGCATGCATTGATCGATGGACAATATGACAGATTTGGCACATTACTTTGAAAGCTTAAAAGACTGACATGCATAAAATGATTATTAATATGCTCAATTGTTTATGACTGGTTCTAGTTTTTCTTCATATGATGAATAGGACTGGGTTAAAACTGAAAATGAATGTTTAATGCAATTAAAATATAGTTAACTTAGTGCTTAAACTGTCCAGAAATATTTTCCACTCAGTGATTGTTTATTTTGGCTACTTAAATGCAGTTATGTATAGATTTAATTGATTTGTTTTTGTCCCAGACATTACATGCAAGAATAAACTCTGACAATGATATTTATTGTAAAATATTTCATTTATATATTTATTTGCTTGTTTATTTGTATGTCCTATAAGCAACATTTAAATCACAATGGACTTTTTTCAATCAAAACTGTTTTGTTCACAAGGGTGGATAACGGTGTCATTAAAAATGCTTTAAAAAAATAAAAGTACATATTTTAGTGAACTGAACACTAAATTTTACATAACATTTACATACATACATTTACTGTCAAATTAAAAAAAAAAAAAAACTTTAATTGAAAACATTACATACATAAAATGCTGCCTACAGTTTAATACTGGCTTTAGACACACGTTTATTTCCAGCACACAATGCAGTTAAACACAGTAACTATTAAGAGTGAAAAAAGTGTTTAAAGTTGCATTTTTGAAAGGCCAGAATGCTTATAGTTGAAATAACAGCCATATTTACTAAAACAATTTAAACCAGCTTCCACACAAAGACTTCAGTGAACATATTTAACTGTCTGTGTTTTGAAAGAGACTATTTATAAGAACTGATTTGCGAAAAGAAATCAATCCTGCATTGCTGATGTCTTTAAAGTGATGTTTTAGCCAAAGATATTACTAAAATATCTGTCCTAATGTTCTCATAGAAGTTACGACACAAGGATTCAAACCAGAGCAAATAAGTCTAATACAATTAGACAGATATTCACAATGTCGTATAGAATATATTGTAAATGTCAACATATCACATCACCCTAGTGTCCAACACTGCATAGTTGGACACTCCAGGTTCTGTAGAATTGAAAAATCTCTCACAAATGGAAATACCAAAGCTCTCTCACAAAGCACAGCCTGCCCTCGTCTTGTACAGCACATCTGTGTTGAAGTGTTGTTGTCTTGTGTTGCTGTTTAGCCACTGGAGCTGTTATGGCATTCTCTTGATGAATGGCTGGTCCTCATCTCCACTGAGCTGGATAAGGAGAACACAGACGCAACAACCTCATCCTCAGGAAATGACATTGCGTCACTTTTCCTGAAAAAGCAGGAGGTCGACCCTTCTGTTTCCAGTGAAAATCCCCCTCTGTTGCTGGATGCCAAGTCAGTGATGAAAACGCCTGAGGGATACGCCGACGGTCAGGATGTCATCTCTATGATAGCCAATCGCCTTAGCGCTGTGATCCAAGCTTTCTACATGTGCTGTTCCTGTCAGATGCCACATGGGTAAGGCTGACCTCAGAATTAAAAGTTGCTTTCTGCTTCATACAGACAATTTTAGAAACTGAACAGCAGAGAACAACATGAAGTATTCATAGTTATGAGATCATGACAACGGTGCTGGCATTAAGGTCATGGGTTTGATTCTCAAACGGAACATGCATTGTGAAAAAGTTTATAGCTTGAATGCACTGTAGGCCGCTTTGGATAAAAGCATCAATAAAAACGTGAACTTCATAAGTGGAGCTGAAAGCTATATAAGTATAGAATGTGACTCCTGTAAAGTTCAAGTACAGGAGAACCAAAATGAGTGTTTTAATAGACGTCCACTCATGAGCTCATTCGATGTGAGTGTTCATAATGTCTCTTCACCCCGACCTCACTGCCTCTCTAATGATAATGTTATTAGATCATTAAATCACTCTTTAATTATTGCATAATTTATAGACTGTCGTCAGCAAGTCTGAGACCATGCATACTCTTCTTTCATTTTCTTCTTTTTTTTCTTTTTCTTCTAGCATGACCTCCCCTCGATTCATCGAGTTCGTCTGTAAACATGATGAAGTGCTCAAGTGTTTTGTGACAAGGTAAGTCAAGAGCATTTAGTCATTTTTTTAAAATACGTTCATAAATTGTTACTCATAAAGGTAATAGTTCAATGACAAGCTGCATTAAAATTCTTAAGAAATGTCTACTAAAAATGAGAAAACATCCATGGGAATTTTATACTATTATGAAAATGAATAATAGTATAATAATAGTTAATAAGAGTTACATTTTTAGGTAGACTATTCCTTTAACCTTTACGGCTAGTGGTTTGTATGCATGTGTGCACATATACATGTTTAGGCTTTTAAAAATAACACTTTCTCACAGTTGCTTACTTATTGTTCTCAGGAATCCCAAAATCATCTTTAACCACTTCCACTTCCTGCTGGAATGTCCTGAGCTCATGTCTCGCTTCATGCATATTATTAAAGGACAGGTAATCATGATGAGAGAATGAAATAGATCTTGGAGCTGATGTATAATTTGCTGATCAAATCCTGATCAGGGTGGGAAATTAACAAACAAATCAATGAACAAAAATGCCCCATAGATTCAAGACAAGGGGGCAAAAAAATGTCCCTGCACGATTAAAAAATATATTATAGCTGTCGAGATTATGAATGAAAATTTGCAGAATAACTTGCTTTTACACTGTTTTATGCAGTTTTGAGCCTTATACTAAATCAAATGCTTTTCTGTTGAACTTTTGTCAGAGCTTTGTTGAGCTGTGATGAGTCTGCATGCTCGCAAATTTCCTCATCATAAACAACATAGTACAGATTAGAGCTGAAGATCTTTGACCCGATGAGTTCGGTTGGGCTCGGGCTAAATTTATATCATTTTACACGGCCGAGCACAGGCTTGCGCGGTAAATGAGCGGTCATGCGTTTCGATTAGCATGAGAAAGATGCGAAAATGGATGTTGAGGAGGTGAAACAGAGGCTTGCCTCTGGCGATTACGTTTTGGCAAAATTTACAAAACTTGCAAAATTAGCCAGATCAGTACTATGCATCCCGTCCAGTAGCAGCAGCAGTGAAAGGGTGTTCAGTGCTGCTGGACGCACAGTGAGCGCAGGACCGCGCTAAAGCCATCTACTGTGGATTCAATAAATTTCCAACACAAAAACATGTAGCCTAATCTTGGTGAGTAAAGGTTTTTCAAATTATAACTAAATGTTAATGTAGACAGAGTATATAGGCTAATGTTGGCATTATTCTTTTATTAAATTTCAGCTGCTATTCACCGTCGCGTTGAGGCCGGATTGTGGAGAGAAGTAGCGAAGCAAATCGCACGGAGCCTTTATCTTAATTTCGTTATTGCCAAATACCTATCGTAATTTAGAATTTATCTTAATTTAATTTGTTAAGAAAGACTCATTTTTATTGGCTCGTTGGCCTAGTGTATGCCTAGGCCTATTTAGAGGGATGAGATGTAACATTGTTACAGAGGACTTATTTTATTTCTTTGTTCCAACTTCCAAGTCACCTATAGCCTAAGTTAGTCATGAATAAATTATGTTAAAACATGTATAAATGACTCATTCTTGACAAAAGGCAAAAGAGCTGTGTGCTTGCGCACATTTGAATAATGTCGGGCTGTAAACGGGTTCGGGCTTTTAAAAAGCTGTCAATCAAAATGTACTTGTCGGGCTCGGGCCGAATTCTGTCAGGCCTAACTTTTAAGGCCCGATTACAGCTCTAGTACAGATACAATGTAAATAAAAGATAAATTTCGTATTTTCAGCGATTATAACGGGAGCTTTTGCATAACGTGCGCTAGACTGCACTACACAGTTTAAAATATTGATTGAAGTAATTGGGTAAATAAATATTGCCCTCACAAATGAAGAAAATGCCCAAGGGGCAAACATTGCCCTTTAATGGAAAAGATCATTTCTGACCCTGATCTTGATGTAGACTTCACCAGGGCCACCAGTTCCCACAGGGCCTGAAAAACATTAGGAGTTACAATGAAATCAAAATCGAGCCTATTTAATGCATGTTATTCTCCAGAGTCGAATATTTGTCTTCATAATATTTCATCTAAATGAATTATAGGTGTAGATTCTGTATATTTGATAAACTACAAATTAACATTACATGAAAATGATCATTTCCAACATCTGTATCTCTCTTCTTAAACTAAAACTGTAGACATGCTAATAGGATTGCTAAGTAATATACTGTCAAAAATATAGTATTTTGGGTATACCCCAACTTTTTTTGCACAGCTGTGTTACCAGATAATTTCCAACCTTAAAGAAATAAACATATAATAAATAATACTAACAGTAATATTAATAATATTAATAATATTAATAATATATATATATATATATATATATATATTGCTCAGGAAGTGACCACAAACAAACTAGCTATGTTATAGTGAGTGTATTTTTATTTATTTTTTTTATTACTTTTATGAATTTATCAATTGTTTTTCATAATATATATTCACAAAAAATCACATAAATTTAAGTGTAAAAACTGTAGACATGCTAATATGATTGGATAAATTGCAAACCTCATAAAAGTAAATGACTCGTGTTATATTTAATTTGACCTACTAAAGCTAAAGATCAGTGTCTAAAGATGAAAATATGTGTTTGTGCCCTAAGGATTCATTTAGGATGCAAGTGCAGTGCAACAGGGCTTAATGAATGTAAGCATGTTTTAATGGGTCTTTCTTTACCTCTCCTCCCTAGCCATTTAAGGACAGGTGTGAGTGGTTTTATGAACATCTTCTTGCTGGACAGCCAGACTCTGATATGGTGCACAGGCCAGTTAATGAAAATGATATTCTTCTTGTTCACAGAGGTAGAAGAATTTCTTCATTATCTGTTCAAAAGTTCCTCCATCTTTCAGTTTTCACCTCCTTCATTCAATTTTTATTGTTGTATTTCAGACTCAATATTCCGAAGCAGCTGTGAGGTTGTGTCCAAATCCTCCAATGAGAAACTCAAGCAAGGCATTGCTGTGCGGTTTCATGGTGAAGAGGGAATGGTAAGCTTGAGTTTGACTTGCACTGATTCTATCACAGTAAGTGGTGTTGTTAGCCATAATGCGAAGTGGTAAAAAAAAAAAAAAATACCATGATAAATGCAACAAGATTAATAATACACCAACATACACCTTTTTTTTTTGGTTAATTGTAATTTTATTGATTGCAACAGAATGTAATGAAATCACTGTTGAAAACTAGCCTGAAGGATGGTTATCTAGTCTTTAGATCAGATCTGTTTTGATTGTTTGGGAAAGGGTTTGGACACTTGTCAGTCTCTCCGATTGGGAGATGGGCTAAAACCAAAAAAAAAAAACTACAGGTTTAGGCTGTTTTTATTCAGTAGGGATATGTTTGTAATTGCTTTAGAGTGTTGCTAAGTTAACAGCATAGCACTATTTTAAGAGGTAGACAACTCTTCCAGTGGGACTGCCATAGATACTAGTTCCAACCCTAGTAAAACAAAACTGAACAATCTCATAAAAGTCTTTAAGAGCCCCTCTTTAAAGGGGAGGATGTTTTTTGAATGAATGTAAATGGAGTTGAGGCTTCAGTATTCTACACAAAATACTTTTGTGAGGAAGCAGCTTATTGCTAAATGAATTGACATCCTGTCTGCAAGGTAGTTTATGGCACTCATTCTGTAGTATCAGAAACAGTTAGTGACAGTCCCATTAGCTCGAAAGAGATTCTGTCAATGTGGTTTACAAGGCACACTGGATCCAAGTTGATCGTTATTCTGTCTTATAACTCTGCAGAGGTTCGTATCTCATATAATAAGCTATCTCTGTTAGGATTACTTAAACCCTTTACACAGACTGTGGCCCTGCTGAAAAAACAGCTAAAACCAGTCTATACTGGTTGGCTGGTCTTAGCTGGTTTAAACTGGTTTCCCAGCCTAACCAGCTAAAGAAGTGGTCAAAAACCTCTCTAAAATCAGCCTGCTAAAGCTGGAAGACCAGCTAAATTAATATTATTCTTTTTTTTATTTATTTACTTATTTTCTCCCCCCTTTCAGCAGGCATGCAGTTTGTTTTTTTGTTTATTTAATTTGTATTTCATACATGCACATAATAGGTTTATTCTTCTTCTTATTATTATTATTACACTATACTGCTCTATTAGGAAGTGATTGGACTATATATAAATTGGACAACATATTTCACTTTTTGTGACTGCCATAATCTATCTACATTTTTTTTGCAATCACCTTTCCTAATAACGTGCTATTTAGCAAGTAAATGCGGCTAAAGTAAACAGGCTCAACACTCCACAGAGAGAAGAAAGGGGCGGGGCAAGCAGAGCTCATTTGCATTTAAAGGAGCAGTCCATCAGAATGGGTTGATTTTTGCAGACGTCATTTTGACAAGGTAAAAATGGTGTTGTTTTAGGGTGCTTTCACACCTGGCACTTTGTTTCAGAACCTGGCACGTTTCCCAGGTTGGAAAATCGTGCTCAGATCCACGCCAAAACAATCGGTCCGGGATCGCCTGAACAAGGTGGTCTCAGCTCAGTTGAAAACGAACTCTGGAGCAGTCCGGCTGTAGTGAGAAAGCAGTTTGATCCAGCGGACCAATGAACCAGGCTATATCACATTGTATAATTGGTAATTACAGTTCCGTGAACAGCAGTAGCTTTGTTGTTTGCTAATACCTCTTAAAATGAACCTGTGAATGTCTGTGTGTAGGCACGTCCTCGTCATTCAAAATCAGAGCACACCTTTTCATTTTACAATGCTGTCTTATTGCTCTCTTTGTAGTAGGCAGTGTTGGGGTAAAGCATTACAAGTAACGCAAGTTACATAATAATATTACTTTTTTCAAGTAACTAGTAAAGTAATACATTACTTTTGAATTTCCAAGAAAATATCTGAGTTACTTTTTCAGATAAGTAATGCCAGTTACTTTTTTCCCCATTTATTGATTGACAAGTCTCCTGTCGGGAAATCGGGAGTAAACATGATGTTTCTGAATTCTAGACTAAATGTGAACATGCATTAATTCATCTCACTCACAAAAAACAGATTCAGTATTCTTCAAAATGAATAAAAACAGTGAAATGCAAACTCTGAAAATGACGCAACCCTGCAATATTTAAATGATGGTAAAAATGGTAAATAAAACAAATATCCTTTATGTATTTAATCCCATTTTATTAACCAGTGTCTTTGCTGCTGACCTTCGATGATGCAATTCAACCATACTAATAAGCAAAAATTACTTTAGATAAATTAACATTTGTGCTTCATTTTTTTTTTTTATAGTTAAAGAGTGATCTCCTGCATAAATGTACTTTTCTTTCAGCCTGAGGTGAATTAATTTCACTTTTGGTGTAAAAGGGCTTTTACATTAGAATTGTTTTATATTAAAAAAAAAAAAGAAGCAAGCCCTGCCCAGATTTAAAAAATAAACGCAAAAGTAACGTAACACATTACTTTCCATAAAATGTAACTACGTTACATAATTAGTTACTTTTTCAGGGAGTAACGCAAAATTGTAATGCATTACTTTTAAAAGTAACTTTCCCCAACACTGGTAGTAGGTGTATTTTAAAAATGTTTTCCTGACGAATGCTGGACTTCTGCTCAAAATTATAAATTAATATAACGCCAGCTACAAAAAAATGCAACAATAAAAAAAATGCTTGTTGTTGTTCCATTCTGACGGATGACAGCTGAGCAAAAATAAACCATGGAACTTTGACCAATGAGAGGACAGTTTACTCGTGCATGACATGTTTTAACACATTTGGTCCATTTAGAAACTTTGCAGTGTGAAATGAACCCCACCAAGAATAAAAAGCAACATTGTCAATAATCATTAATCATTTTAATCCTTGTTTCGGAACAAAGCAATTGACCTACAGGTGTGAAAGCACCCTTACCCTACCATTGATAATTTTTAACCAAAGTATGTTATAGACTTTTCATTAAGATCCTAAGGAATAATATCAACTTGTGGAAAACGGGCATCCAATGACCCCTTTAATACACAAGACACACATGCATTATAGGAAATTATTATTATTTATTAAAACTCTACTATTCAATAATATACGAGAATATTCACTAACTTGCTTTTTGTCAAGAGTGTACTCGTGATGCTTGTAATAGGTGCATATTATGCATGTATTGTATTTTACAAGATTTTAAAGTACTTATACTGGGATTTTGCTGCAAGGCAGTAGAACTATGATTCATGTCATGATTAACTTTATTCTGTCCTTTTCTCAGGGTCAGGGGGTGGTCAGAGAGTGGTTTGACATTCTGTCCAATGAGATCATCAACCCGGACTATGCACTGTTTACACAATCAGCCGATGGTAAATGAAATCTTATGTAAAATAGGGGTTGGGTGCTGCACCTATCATCTTTTCTTACTGAAATATCGCTCTCTTCTGTTGGTGATCTGTCACATTCAGCAATTAATATGGAAATAGAGTCACAGATAAGGACGCAATTCACGTAGCAGCCTATAAGTGGATGTGATATGCATGTTTTCTGGGGAATTAAGTTGTGGTCATGCACAAGGAAAAATTTTCTATTGTAGTGTAGCAATGTATGAGACACAACTCACAACTTAAACCTGTTGGGAAATGTTTCACTAGATTTCTCCACCAAAATTCAATGAGTAGAGTAAATGTGTCCATCTTTTTGAAGTCACTTCCTTTCAAAGTGTTCACATACTGTAGGTGCGATCACATTCACGCCATTCTGTGGCAAATCTGTGTGACCGATTTGAACCCATTTCGAAATCTGCATGGGGAAATCTTTCACTCTTACATGAAGTTTTGTAAATTCCTATTGAAATGACTGGATTTTAGGTTGCTGAACAAAAGTAAATGTGACCATACCATTACAATACAAATTATATGCGCAGATTTAATGGGAAAAACTATTTACATTCTATGAAAACAAGTGCAGGATAAAAGAACAACCTTCTTTTATCATGTGAGACATAGCACTTGCACAGGAAAAAGATTGGATCGGATCTGAGCCAGACAATGGCTTTTCAATTTTTCAGTGTGTGAAGAAGCTCATTGGTCACTGCCAAGGGGAAGCCTGATGTTGGCTGAGGGTCTGCAGGGCTGTGATCTCAGCAGGGAGTTGCTTGGACCATTAACGTCCTCCCGCTGAGAGATGTGGACGTTGCCTCTGACTCTTGACTATGTAAATGAAGCTTATGACTAAAAATCAGCAAAGCTTATGATTAAAAATCAGCCTTTAGATAAAACATCTCCTCTGTGTTTTATGCAGAACTAGATAACATTACCTTCTGTTCTCAGATACACTGTTTTTGAAATTTTTTTTTATATGTTGCATGCTCATGTGTGGATTTTTGGACTTTTTTTTTACAGGTACCACGTTTCAACCCAACAGCAATTCTTCTGTAAACCCAGATCATCTGAACTATTTTCGATTTGCTGGTCAAATCCTGGGTCTGGCTCTCTATCATCGACAGCTGGTGAACATCTACTTCACACGCTCCTTTTACAAGCACATACTGGGTAACCCACTTCGCTCACATAGTGTTTATATCAGAGAATTCTGTGTCGTCATTTTTTATTTATATTGAATCTGTTTGTTATACTTCTTTTTGCATGCATTCAAACTTGTATAGACACACAGTTGATATGTTTTAATTAAGTGAAGTCCATAGAATCACTGATCATGTTTACAAGCACAAGAATGATGTCACATGTGAATCATAAATTTTCATATTTTTCATATTTCATGTCATCATGTTAATACAACTACCAATATTCTGGTAAACATAGTTATTAACAAGAGTGTCTGCAACATGCATCATGTGTAAAAGTGTGTTTTTGTGTGTGATTTTGCAGGCATCCCAGTGAGCTATCAGGATGTGTCGTCCATTGACCCAGAGTATGCTAAAAATCTGCAGTGGATTCTGGACAATGACATCAGTGACCTTGGCCTTGAGCTTACCTTTTCCGTAGAGACAGATGTGTTTGGAACTATGGAAGAGGTCCCTCTTAAACCAGGAGGAACTACCATTCAGGTCACCCAAGACAACAAGGTAATATATAGATGTTCTGTTTGTTGTTGTTGTTGTTTTCAGCAAGTATGCATTACATTGATAAAACTGACAGCAACAATATAGATTATTACACACACAAATCAAATTAAAATAAAAGTTGAAGAAAATGCATTGTGATTTCTATAAAATTATTAAGCAGCACTGATCAGAATAAGAAATGTTTGAATGATGTTTGAATGATCTCTAAAGGGTCACATGACACTAAAAACTAGAGTAGTTATGCTGAAAATTCAGTTTTGCATCACAGGAATATTATTTATATGTATATATATATATATATATATATATACACATACACACACACACACATGACCGATTACACTGAGGGTGATCTATTGTAAAATTGTAGCTGTAATTCCCACCCCTGTCCAGTTGGTGGTGACTGCGCTCCAGTGTAGCAGCAGAGCACTGGATCCAGAACAAAAACGGAAGTGTCACGAATGTTTTCTGTGCGTTTGATTACACACAGACGAGTACACAGTAGCTACAGCGATCTATCACGCCACATTAAAGAGTGCCAAAATGGTATTTAATGGTTGAATTTCCTAGTGAAATGGAAAGAATTTGAAATCTGAGACTTTGTTTTATATCAAAAGTAACACAAAGCCTAGCCTATTGCCATTTTTTGGAAGGTAGATGCACTATGTGCTGTTTATTCAACTGAAAACAGCATAGACCAAAAGATCGATTGTAATTTAAGAATTGATTTTGGTTCATTAAAAAGAGAATCTATTAAAATTGAGAAATAGATTTTTTGTTTTACCCAGCCATAGCGTGTTTTGTTGTTTTTAAACACTACGCTGTCGTCCTGTAGGTTCATGATTAAAAATGAAAATGTGAACAAAAAATAAAAGCAATTAAGTGTTTTATTCTAATTAAAATATGAAAATTATAATGATGGGTAATAATAGATTATGACAGACATTTTACGACCTTGTCTGTCAAAATGACGGACAGTGTCAAAGTCTAGCGCAACCTCTGAGACATATATATAATAATTCCATTATTATTTTAGCAACATTATAAAAATAAAACCATTGGAATCAACTGTACAGAACTTTATTATTTTTATTGTTAATATTATTATTATTATTTAAATAGCTAATATTTGTAGCATTTTAAATGTAAAAGTTGTCTCCATCGTCTTTTAAATAACTTTATCGTTAAAATTTTTTTTAGGGACATTTCCCCTCATTTTAGTCACTCAGAGTTTAGAGTACAAAGCAGTCTTTCCGTGATTGAGAAAGAAGTGAATGATGGTGGGTTTTTTTGTCTGATTTGTCATGTTTCTGTGTGTGTCAGGAGGAGTATGTGCAGCTGGTGACGGAGCTCAGGATGACCCGAGCGATTCAGCCGCAGATCAATGCCTTCCTGCAGGGCTTTCACACTTTCATCCCCCCCTCGCTCATCCAGCTCTTTGATGAATATGAGCTGGTCAGTAGATTCCTCCTCTCATCTCTGCATGATACTCCTGCTTCTATCTCTTTATATTCTCATGTTGCATTTTTCATTTAGAGTTTCACTCTGCTATTTTCTCTCTTGTGCTCAGTGAAGAAACACACACACACACATACACACACAAACAAACACACAACAACCATGGTTTGTTTCATAATATGGATTAAGATGAAAGACCTGAACACCAGTAAAATGAGCAGGAAATAAGCTTACTCAGGGTCAGTCTATACAAGATTATTCCACAACATAAACATAATACTATAACTTGTTTTTGCACAGGTAATGTAGTGAATGCATAAGTAAGAATGTGTAAGTGGTGTTGTAAATATGCCATTGTCGACACGCTGCCTCTATAATAGAGAAAAAAGAACATCTAAATAATGAAGAAATTACTGTATCATTAACAAAAGCCAGGTTTGATATCAGCTATGGTGTATTTGAAACAACATATTCAAACATTTTTGGAGAACTGTTGTGCCAGAAACCTGGTATGCATGTTTGATGGCATGGTATGTTTTTATGTTTGTGTGAGCAGGAACTGCTGTTGTCAGGCATGCCTGAAATTGATGTGATGGACTGGAAGAAAAACACAGAGTACACTAGTGGCTACGACCTTCAGGAGCCTGTTATACAGGTACAGTATCCCATCAGCACCAGCACATACAAGACAGTTACGTTGTTTCGTAGAGACTGATGCAAATAAACAAATTAATGAATTTAAAAAAATAACTGATTTCAAATGTTTACATTATCACAGTATATACATTAATGGTGAGTAGCTTAGCAGAGGGTAAACTGCCTCATGACTGCTATTTTCGTTATAATGGTGATTAAAAACTATACATGAAAACGTATAGCAGTTGACAAATATCTACCTGGCTGTGATTACAGACTTGTTTGTGTTTTTGTTGCAGTGGTTTTGGGAAGTGGTTGAAAATCTCACTCAAGAAGAAAGAGTCCTTCTGTTACAGTTTGTTACAGGAAGGTATGTATAGTTATTTACTCATGCTGTATTCTGGCACTTTAAATGCATATGCTGTATAAATATTGTCAGAAATTACCTACCAACTGACCATATATAATTGTATGACACTTGTAGAGTATTGCTTTTATCTTGCATTTGATGACTTATTATTTTTTTTTTTTTGGTAGAGTGTACAGACTTTCTTCAAGTGTTCTATTTGTAGGGTACAAAATAGGGTTTAAAAAATGTAAAAATTAATTCATTCGTTCATTAATTCATTAATTTCCTAAAAAATGTGTAGATTTTATTTTATTTTATTTTATTTTACAGCAAAAACAGGCTTCCATACTATCCTAATACCAAGCCCTTTTTTTTATTAACTAACGAAAGAAAGAAAGAAAGAAAGAAAGAAAGAAAGAAAAAGAAAGAAAGAAAAGGAGAGTTTTTTTGGATAGAAAGAAATAATTTAGAGAGAATAAATTATTTGTTTGTTTAAAAAATATTATGTATTTTGTAATAGGGAAATAGGATATTTAAAATTTGCCTTATATATATTGTATATACTTATAAAAATATGGCCTTATCATGTGGTTTAAATTGTTAAAGATAGCTGAGACGGTCAAGACCTCTGAGGTTAAACAGGCCAAAATGTAGATACAGACAATTGTTTTGTTTAAACCTAGATAATGTGTTTTTGTTACATTATAATAGGTCTGCTGTTTTAAATATTTGTGACCCTGGACCACAAAACCAGTCATAAGGGTTTTTTTTTTAATTGAGCTGAATAAATAAGGTTTTGGCTGAGATGCTATTTAAAAATCTGGAATCTGAGGGTGCAAAAAAAATCAAAATATTGAGAAAAAACCTTTAAAGTTGTCCAAACGAAGTTCTTAGCAATGCATATTACTAATCAAAAATAAAGTTTTGATATATTTGTGGTAGGAAATTTACAGAATATCTTCATGGAACATGATCTTTATATAATATCCTAATGATTTTTGGCATAAAAGAAAAATCTAAATCATTTTGACCCATACAGTGTATTGTTGGCTATTGCTACAAATATACCCGTGCTACTTTTGACTGCTTTTGTGCTTCAGGGTCACATTTGTCACTGCCATTTGTACCTCTCATTTTTGGAAATACTTTTTATTTTCTTCTAACAGTTCAAGAGTTCCTCATGGAGGATTTGCTTTTCTGATGGGTGGCAGCGGTCTGCAGAAGTTTACTATCGCCGCTGTGCCCTACACATCAAACCTACTGCCTACCTCTAGTACATGGTGAGAAACATATGGATAGTGTTGTTCCGATAGAAGCACTAGAGGGCAATGTGGCTCTTCTGTTATTTTTTAAAGCTGTAAACACAGAGCTGCTTTAGAACGTAATGATGAAGAATTGGAAGAGTGACAAAGACTAACAAATAGAAAAAAGTGCATGTAATGAAACCGGTTTGACTCTCACAGTGTAGCATCGCTTACCGATCTCTCTCTCTCTCTCTCTTCTCCTAGTATTAATATGCTGAAACTCCCAGAATACCCCAGCAAGGACGTCCTGCGTGATCGGTTGCTGGTTGCACTGCATTGTGGGAGTTACGGATACACCATGGCGTGACGCTGGCTTCTGCGTTTGCTGAGAATTCTGCTCAATGGACACACAACGCACATATGGCTCAGTTCAGGGATTCTTCAACACTTCAATTCAAAAGCCTTTACTTTTATTTATTTCTGGCACGAGGAAATTCATGACAAAGACATCGGTGATTAATGACATGAATTAATGATACTTCAGGCAAGAGGATATTTTGCATATGTGAAAAGGAGGTCTAGGTCACATTTCACCGTAAATTCAAATTATATATATTTGTTTATTTTTAATCACATGCATTGTGATTTTTTTAACTATAAGCAATATTATTGATTAAAATACTTTTAAATTAAAGTACCACAAAATCTAATTTATGATAAAAATAGGTTATGCATTTATTTTTTAATTTTTTGGTGAAATATGACTTAGACATGCTCTTCATAGGTTTTTTGTGTTTCACTCTTATTCATTTGCCAATGACTGAAACCAAATGGCCTGTTACATGCAAAAGTCAGATTTCTTTTACATTAGTAAGTGTACTCCAGGCTGTATTATTTTAGTTATTTAATGCTGTTCAACTCACGCCATGCTTGAATTGCATGTGTGTGCAGATGCATGTGAGACAGTAAAATATTTATAGCTTTTATCACAACTGACAACTGTCAACATATTATTGAAGACTATTTTTTTTTTTTCTTTTGCGTTGTTGTATTGGTCACTTGTGGCACGCTTTCAGTTAGTGGTCTAGAAAGTTCTTTATTCTTTCATGATTATTGTGCCATAGGCTATATATTTTTACGTACTCAAATGTATTTAGTTATATATGGTGTTGTCAGTATATTCCAGAAATTCTTCATTTTATATTTATGTCTAAATTGTTTATGTGCAGTTAAGTTATTGAGTATAAAGTATCAAATAATGTTCTAGGTGTGCCAAATATTCTCACAAACAAATCATATAATTTCCTTATGTAAAACAAGGACATGTCATGAAATGATTTTGAAAAGGGAAGTCATATCATTTTAGGAATGTATCATATCTTTACTATTGGTTGTAGTTAACGTGAAAATGTAGATACATAAATCTATTTATTCTGATTTATTATTCTGATTTTGGATTTAAATTTGTTTTTGTACTTGTAATAACAGAATATACTGCACAACCTTTTGGATATTACCAGTGGGCATCAAAAATATTAAAGTACGCTTTTTATTACAAATGAGCTAACGATGGTTCGATGTTAAATTTGTGTTTGTTTAACCATTTTACCAGGTTTTCTCAGGTCACAGGCTTCAAGTTGTTAAGGTTCTATTTTTGGAGCAATGAATTTCAGGCTATGCAGCTACACAGAGCATCCAGCGTAGTTCCTGTTTAAGTATAAAGCAACCTTTTAAGATGCTAGATGGTAACTACCCAAGTCAAACAATTCCCAAGACAGAAAATAATAGCACACCTCACCAACGATTCATGTTCGTAACACAAATCACAGGAAGAATTCCTTCCTAAAGGCCATTATTTGAACAAATCTCTAACTAATC
Source organism: Labeo catla (assembly GCA_012976165.1). Classification (NCBI taxonomy): domain Eukaryota; kingdom Metazoa; phylum Chordata; class Actinopteri; order Cypriniformes; family Cyprinidae; genus Labeo; species Labeo catla. The sequence continues at coordinate 124,348 of VONZ01000953.1, forward strand.
GCTAACAGCGGTGACGTATATTAGCATCACCCTGGATCCCTTGTCAAAAACCCAAAAGGATTTTTTTATTGGCTTCTGGATTATTACTGAAAATAAGTTCTGTGACCAAAAGTTTATGATTCTTACCGGCTTTTTTCGTCATTATCATTATCTAACAAATAAACACTGAATTTTGAAGCCTCGTATAAAGCTAAATGTAGAATTGAGAATAGTTTGCAAGAACACGATTATAAACACAATGAGGTTGTGAAAGCAAATAGTGAGTAGATGAGTACCTGGACTAGTACTACGGAGTACTAGTGAGTAGCTTTTCGCTGTGATGGTGCTTAATGTCACTGACAACCTCTGTAATCCCATTTACTGACTTCTTAGCAACCGCCTTTTTCAAGGAAAGTAAAAGCTTAAAAAAACCACAATGGTGTAATACTGATGTATTTTATGTTGTAGAAAAAAAATATCTTAAACATGCACATTCACAACCAAAATAAAAAGTGCACTGGTTTAAGGTTTGAAAATGTTGAAAATTTATAAGAAAGAAAGAAAAAAGAAGAAAAGCTAAATATTGTCATTGTATTTTTGAAGTGTACTATAAAATAATAGTATTTTTATTACTCTTTGTTTATTATTTTAAAATACAATAGTATTGAAAAAAAAAATAAATTAAGTAAAATAATGCTATTATTTATTGTTTTGTTTTTTTATAGGTATATTTAATGGGTCCCACTGTGTGCAGTGTAAGCACCAAACCAAATCTCTGTGTATAACCCATATAATAAACAGCTTTCTTTAACCTTTTAACTGTTACCCGTCCCCTCAGTGGGAAGTTTACTTCATTATATTACAAATAAATCCTAATCTAATCATGACAAACTATATATTGTTGGAAAGGTTTAAGACTCCTAAATATACCATATTTTGCCACTGTTATTTGCTACAAATTATGTAGGAACAGTAATAGATTAGAGTAAAAGTGCACCTCAAAAATCTATAAAATAACAGGAATTCTGACCTTTGTCACAAAAAGTCTTTTTTGTTACCTTTTTCCCTGTCATATTTCAGAGATCATAATAAATTATATATCAAATGAAAGCTTAAAACCTCAAAATTCATCCCGTGAAAGCCTTTTTTCGAAATCAGACACTGCATTACCATGGAAATGGTACTTTAAAATCATATTACAAAATGTATTTGTTCATGAATTACAATAATTCAAGTTTAGATGCACTTTCAGGTCTATGTTTAAAAATAGGGGTAACAGTTAAAGAGTTAATAACTACATTTTATGCTGAGTTAACCCAAAAGTCTACATGAACAATTCCAGGTATATTTTTGTTCTGCATAAGCTCAGCATCTCATCACCAGATGAACATGACCAAGCACCTTACAACGTGCTATGCGTCGGTTTCTGCCCACTATTACCATAGTGTGCATGAGGCCCTTGGCAGTTGGCGAAAGTGCAGTTTTGATATCACCTGCTCACTACGCCAGTGCTATTGTAATTGCAAGCTGCTCTCCATGGCAACGCAGCATCCAGAGCTAGAGCGACTCAGCATGGGGGCTCGCCCGAAGCTGGGACAGATGCGAACTAAACATATGTCACCATGACAGCCAAGCAAAAACAAGATTGAAAGAGTCAGAGAAGCAGGGGGAACTAGAATAAGACAAAATAGAGTATACATACAGATATGCGGTTCATCGTGCGCCCCAGTGGACAGATGGAACTGATACAGATTGTACTTTTCATGCTATTGTGCTTTTCCAGAAAGTTTTTGGCTCTCCACGCCCTCTTGTGTGTCATGTATGACTTTAACTCTTGCATCCCATTCCATTACAATCTGTTCCAGTTCAACTGAAGTTCCAGCCCATGAAATTGGAAAGAAGGGGGGAGGTTTTGCTCCACACTGGGACACCTTCATCCATCCAGCTCTTACTCTGTCAAACTCTGATTCTCATGTGATTGTACAGTAATCAACTGCTGAATCATCCTGCCATTGTTGAAATGCCATTTCCAAACGTTTTGCTGTGAGACTTTCAGGTTCCACAGGCACCATGGAAAAGAGTTTTATATTAGCGCTTCACAGTCTAAACTCTAAGAAGTGTGGGGGTTGGAAATTCGGTAAACTTTCATCATTATCTGTGGATCAGGACATACTCAGGATTTGACACAATTTATGATCGCTTCTGCTCTAATAAGATCTGATTAACCTGCGGGTGGTTCCGGTAGATTTGCATTTCTCGCAGGCATCACACAAACCCTGAAGCTGCACACTGATGAATTCACCTTTTTAAAAGCAACCAAGGTGACAGATATAAGGCGAAATACAAGACCACTGATGAACTAAAATGACCCAGTTGCATCATTGCATGGACTGGTACTTTGTGAAAAGATATGCAAATTAAAATAATGCAACACTGATAATGCATCTTTGCATGTACGGTATTTTGAATGAAATAAATAAACGTGCAGTCAAAACCAGTGGTTCTGATCAACATTAAATATGACTACTTGTGCGGTCAAATGTATATTTCAAGGAATAGCTCACCTAAAAATGAAAAGTCATCATTTACTCAACCTCATGTAATTCCAACCTGTTGAAAAAAAAAAAAATACACAAAGAAAATCATAAGATTGCCGGTTGAAAAAAAAACAGCATATGCTGGTTAGGTATGTTTTGAAGCATGGTAGCCGGTTTGTGCTGGTTTAAGCTGGTCTTTACTTGGCAATTAGATGGTTTAAGCTGGTCATGTGCTGGTCCCAAGCAACTAGCTCCTGCTCAGAACCAATTTATAACAAGTTAAGGACCAACTGACCAGCTCATGACCAACCAAAGACTGACTTAAACCAGCTCAAACCAGTTGCTATGCTTCAAAACTTTATAGCGTACGCTTTTTTTATGTAACCGAATGACCAAATATTTGAAGAATCTTTCAGCTGTTTATGTCCATATAATAACAGTCAATGGTGTCCACTCCAAAAGGGACATAGAGGAAGCGTGAAAATAACTAAGTGGTTTAATCCAAGTCTTCTGTAGCAATACAGTCACTTTGTATAAAAACAGTGCAAAATTTAAGTGGTTGTTCACATTTAAATCATTCATTAAGTAATCTGCTGATGACTTTTTTTGGATTTCCAGGAGCCTGGTGTGTGGTATTCTTTAAAGAGTCTGGAGGTGCTTTGCCTCCATGCTGTGCATTAAAATCGTGTAATGCGCACATAGCCATGGATTTTCTATGATTCAGTGTTTTTGGTTAAGTTGTTACTTTGGATTCTACATTTTATATAAAGCCTGGCAACTCTGTTTGTAGTTTATTCTCTAGGAATGGACACCCAGGTGAACTTATTTTAACTTGGAAGATCAGGTTAAGATCTGCCCTGCTAAAAAAAAAAAATAGAAACCATCAAATTCTAATGGTTTCCACTACAAATATCATTAGAAACCATCAACTTTTAACCATTAAAACCTTGTAGTGTGTAATTTCGTAGTGTGTTTTGAGACATATTCCATTAGGATTTAGTGGTTTTAACAAGCCACCAATAGAAGGTGACAAATCGACAGTAGAGACCAACAGGCACCATTAGTTGAAATTAAAACCAGTAAAATTCCCATTATATCCAGTAAAATCATTACAAATTCTTTTTTTTTTTTTTCTTTTTTTTCAGCAGGGTGGACCTCACTGAAAAGGGAATATCTGCTGGATCAACATTGACATTACAGGCAGACAATTTAGCTTTGGATTTGAATTACCCATATTGCTTGTGTGCAGTAAAAAGCAAAGTGCTCTAAACAGACATGTACCAGTAGCATCTGACACCTTTGGACAAAGGGCACATTGCTGAAATTATCAGAGTTTAATCGCTGTAGGTGGATTATAATTCCAAGACTAAACTTCACAAATTCAACCAATATGTGTTTTTAATGCTGCCTACTATTTCCATGCCCATCATGATAGATGATGCATGGTTGCACACTGGTCTGTTATTTTAATGACATTTATCCACCCCTAAACATGGTAACAAACAAAACAAACTGTTACTGGTCAATTACCATGTCAGTCAGAAGTGGAGTCAGTTGACCTTGCTATAAAGCCCATGAATGCCAGTCTGACATGGAAAAGAGGAAATTGTTGAATAAAGTTGTTATTTTTGCTTTCTTTGCGCACAAAAAGTATTCTTGTAGCCTTGTAAAATTAAAGTTGAACCACTGATGTCACATTGACTATTTTATTGATGTCCTAACTACTTTTCTGGGCACTGAACGTGGTAGTTCCATTGCTGTCTTTGCAGGGTCATAAAGCTCTCAACAAAAATATCTTAATTTGTGTTCCAAAGATGAATGAAATTCTTACAGGTTTGGAATGACATGAGGGTGAGTAATTAATGACAGAATTTTCATTTTTGGCTGAACGAACCCTTTAAAACCAACATAAAATATATATGCCTTCACCTCTGAAACAATTTTTTTTTTTCATTTCATAATGGCATTGGACAATCTCAGAGCCGACTCATTTTCTGCCAATTCTTTCTCTTGAATTGGAATGTGTGCAAAGAATTGTGGGTAATTGGAGGACACAAAGGATATACATCCTTCAAAATGAATGAGTTACATGAAATGAAGGCTGCCTTCCAAGAATCCTTCAAACTGAGATGGCCTTCAATGGTACTTGATGACATGACAGCCAAGGTATGTAGCCTTAAAAAGATGCAGCCTCCTGAATGAGAAGCACGCTCATGTCCAACTCATGTCCAACAACGCAACATGGTTTTGTGTGATAACTTCTGTTAAGCATCTCATGGTAAGTCACGTGATCTGCAAAAACAACACTTTTGTCCTTGATCTAATGTTTATCAACATCATAAAACAATATTCCAATGATTAACAGATCATAGAATAATGGCACAGCTCATGTGCCATTGCTTGTTGTGTGATGTCACAACAATTTTATCTCTAACATCAAATTTCATTTGTGGAGTACAATCATATGTGTGTCATTTTCCATTGTCCTTGTACACTGAGTAGGAGATTGCAGAGGCTGAACTTTACCCCCTGTTCTTCAATGCAGTCCTTTTGTTGGGTTTTCTGGGTCATTTATGTTACTACCTCAGTGGCGTAGCAAGTCAGCCCCGGGCCCATATGCAAAAAATCTGTGCGGCCCCCACAATCATTATGGCCTCCAACTCGGTTAACTTGTTGATTTTTCTTAAGTACATAACGCTACATGAGTATCAAGCTGTTTTATTTACAGTATAAATGTTTGGAAATAATATTTAACATTTTCAAGTCCATTCATTACCTGTTTGTGGCAGGCAAGTCTCAGCCTATAAATTCTGTCAATTTTATGATAAAATACAAACAATACATTTTTTTACGCCCTTAAATTTGTAGTGAGATAACTATATTCATCTTAGATCAAAGCGGCATGTTAATCAATGATCTTTTCCTCTTTAATATTTGCAGCACGAAATAAACATGAAAAATATTTGAATGTATGTTAAAAAAATAATAAAAACATCTTGTAAATAGTCATAACAGAAGTAACAACATTTAGATTACCTCAGAAAAGCCAACAAGCCTATAACTTTGCCAAAGTTGTTTTTAGTTTTCTCATATCAGCCAGTTAACTGAGTTGACGTTTTTGCTGTTTTTCATGTTAAATGTGAAGACAGGTTGGATGCCACGGACTTTTTTTGTTTTGGGCGGAGTAGGTGGAATTTTCTCATTAACTTCACGCAGTATAACATAATTTTATTACATTTCTTTCATTATAAAGTAGTAATTTAAGGCATTGTATAGATCTATTTGTCATGTTTGTGAGGCAAATATTCGCTGAGTTTCGGATCATTTTTGCCTTCTCAAGAGACGGCAGAAAACGCATGTTTGTTTTCTTTAAATTATACTAAAGTACAGTTTTGTTAGTTTTGTTGATATTTGTGAGTGCACAAAAATAAAAGTGGACCGTTTGCAGTTCCGAATGATGTATTACTCTTACCTTTATCAGCAAAAATGATGGCATAGGGGTGAGCGGGGCACAACCTAACGCGGGATTAGTTGTAACACGCTAAAGTATTTTTATGCTAAACACGCTTAAATATTTCCACACACCCTAGCGTAACCAAATTTACAGTGTTTACTAGTTGCCATAGCAACACTATACAGAGAAAAAAGTGCACCAAAAATCAAACGCCTTTTGAAGATATCGCTAAATATTTATTTTACCATAATAAATGTAAATTTCTGGCTGAAGTAAGTTTTTCATCTCAGTTTTTAGTATTCATTTAAAGACAAATCTGCTATTATTTTAATTTCCAATTGTTATTTATCCGTTTAGATAGTTTATTAATCAAACCATCAGAAGACACTAACCACTTTTATATTCCAGTCGCGCTGATGGGGAACGTTGTAACATTGCGTAACAACCTGCCCCGCTATTATTAAACTATGCTTGCGATGTGTACATTGTGAACCTCAAAAATTAGTCTTTTTTTTTTATTATTATTAAAAACGCCATTATTTTATTTGAAAAATGTAATCAGTTTATTTTATCGACAAAATATTTTAGTTTGTCGTGTATATTTTTTTCATTCAATCAGACAACATTTTAAGCTGTCATATGGTCATGTTACAACGTGCCCCTCACATGGTACCCCACCTACGGGGCATGTTGTCGCTTTTCACTTCCTTTCTTTTAAGGTAAACAACAAAAAAAAAGTACACACTGTAATTATGAAACAAAGCTGCATATTTGTACTATAGAGAAGTGTGAAAATAACGTGGATACAAAATTATACTCTGACCTCCACGTGGATTTACACAAACTGAGAGATTCAAAACGTGTTAGGTTGTGCCCCGCGCTCCCCTATTTTAGGTTTCCACTGTTATTAAGAAGAAGAAGGAATATATATATATATATATATATATATATATATACACAAGTGATCGCGCTGGCGTTTCCATGTCCTGCAAAGCGTGCTTTAGCTTCCACTCTCCGCACAAACGATTGGATATGCGTCTAATATAAATATTGTGAAATGCATCAAATGTTTTATGTCTATATATTTTATTTTAGGCAAGTCGTGTTGATTTGAGAAGGCTAAACTGATCAAACATATGCTCAACTTATTGCCGCTGGCCGCTTGGTCGTTACTTTAAAAAACAAAAGCTTGAATTTAACAAACATAAAATGTTCCAAACGTATTTCTAAATGCTAAATTATTTATTTAATAAATAATTCTTTATTAATAAAGAAACGAAACAAAATCTAACCACTTTGCCATTAAAAACCAAAAACTAAACTATTTTAATGGCTGCAACAGCAGCTGTGTAATAAACACGGTCTCTGTTCTGATAAGCTGTCAGACAAGGGCAGGGCTCGGGCCGAGCGTCTCGTGCAGGGCTCTATCGTTTCATTTAAAAGTTCCCCCTGGGCTCGGCAGGCCCCCAGTTTGCCGAGCCCATATGCACCTGCATACCCAGACACTACGCAACTGACCTCAACACCAAAATGAACTTATTGAATCTCCTGTTGGTCTCAGTGATTGCATCTTTGGAACATATAACTTAGTGATGTAAACTGCAGTGTTTGAGCATAAAGCTGTTTAAAAGGGTCATCGGATGCAAAATTCACTTTTACATGTTGTTTGAACATAAATATGTGTTGGCAGTGTGTGTACACAACCATCCTATAAGGATAAAAATCCACCCAGTGTTTTTTTTTTTTTTTTTCCCTTTAAATCCCTATAAATTATTATAATTATTAATTTTTCAAATCAAGCCATTCTTAGATTCTTGGATGTGTGATGTCACACAGACCAAGGCCGCTCCCATGATTGTTGATTGACACGGTCGTCTTACCTTAGACCTGCCCTGAGTGAGCTGTAAACAGTCCGCCATTGTTTCAATGCAGAAGCAGGTGTAGACAAGAATGTCTCCTTAATGACTGAGATGTATTGTTGCTGGATGTAATAATGAACATAGCAATCATCATTTACTCCCGACATCTGAACCGCTGAAGACGCAGTGGATTACTTTTGTTTTTGAAGAGAATGCACCCCTAATTTGCGTAAATGTGTGTATGTTCGCGTGAATCATTCGTGATCCAGCTTCACTTGCAGAAGAAATGAGTATTAGGGTTTTTTAATGAATCTTCGCAAATCGTCTTTCCTAATAATGTGCTAGTTAGCAAGTTCTGCGGCTAAATGCAGTTAAAGTTAAACAGTACGGCTCGTCGGGGGTACAACTCTCCGCAGGCCCGGCGTCAAGGGGGGGCTGGGGGGCTTAGTCCCCATGACTTCGTGAAGCCCCCCCTGCAAAGATCTGAAGGACCAACCCCTTCACCCCTGGAATACGATTTTAAACGCAAAAAGGTAAATTGAATGTGATTTCAACCGAGGGCTACCGCTCCGATCTGATTTGTACCACCTCAGATTCTATTTGACCCACTCCAACCACCCAAAACTTGCAGACAATCACGTGTATTTAAACTTTAACTGCTAAATTCCAACGTGCTTTTGCGCCTTGTCTGGCACTGAGCAAAATAGACGCGCTCAGTGCTTTTAGCCTATATCACCACGATTCAGTGTTTTCAACCACATGAAAATAATGTTTCAGACATTAAAATTAATTACTAGCAAAAAAATACATTTGTTAAATACACCCTGATGTTTGTGAGTTTGTTAATGCACTGGTGTGTAAGGAAAGCGGCAATATTCCTTTCAGTTAAAATCTAATGATGTATTTAACTCATGTATAATACCCCGATATCCCTCCCAAAAACACAGCTGTTTTTGGCAAGGTAAAAAGGGTGTTGTTTTACATTACAATTGAGAAATTTTAACCAAAGGATGTTATAGACTTTTCATCAAGACCCTAAAGAATCTTATCAACTTGTAGAAAATGGGCATCCGATGACCCCTTTAAAAGAAAAAGAAAAACCCTCATTTACTTGTTTTCTTTAGAACTGCCCCACTTTTTGACAGTCTTAGCCCTGAAATCATGACTTAGAAAACCACACATACACGCAATAATTGTTTAAAAGTAAGAGGTTTTTTAGAGGTTAAAACAGTGGAATTTTTGAAAGAAAGAAAGAAAGAAAAAGAAAAAGAAAGAAAAATCACATGTGCTTTAAAATGACATCATTTATGTCTGTCACCATTATATGTCCTCTCTCCTTTTAATTATTGCTGTAGCCAGCACAATTCCCCCTGGGAGGAATAAATTGCTATAAAGTCTCACCTTGTCCTTGTGGTCTTTTATCAAATTATAGGTGAAAGTCAGGGTTCCTAAACGTTGTTTTTTTTTTCTTTCTTTTTTTATGTTTTTTTTTTAGAAATAGTTTTAAACAACAAGAACTTAATCAGTCAGTTTCCCTTTATCCAAATATACATTCATGGGCCTTATTTGTTGTGAGTCCTTGATATATAGAAGTTGTCTGTGTTGAATGAATGTTACACAGATAATGATTGAGGTCTGGAAATTTATGCAAACACCTGAGTTTTTTTTATTTTTTTTACAGTGACAGTGGAGATTTCCCAAATCAGGATCTTGCACTTGCAATGCTTTACAGTACATTGTAGGCTTCTCAATGTAGTAATCTTCCACAGCCCAATAAATCAAGGCCAAGATATCATAGCTTGGTCAGTCCCATTCAAGGACAAGGGTACCAGCACATCACATCTTGCATTCAGTGGCCCACCTTGTTCATCGCACACTGTTGAGATTTGCTGTGCTGCTAAAGCTTATCAACCATGCCTTTTCTCTGGGTTTGTTGGAATGGATTCATTGTTTCAGCACTCTTGCCTGGAGGTACCCTTTCTCTAGGTTACAAAATACTGACAGCTTTTCAGTATAGGGACAAATGCCAGATGACCTATCAGATCCATGGCAAAGGATCCTCTTCGTTTCTTTGACAGATCTCCCATTGAAGAGGCAGTAGTGGTCATGCCAGTTTTGATAAGGGGTCAGAATATATTCCTGAGAGTCAAGCATCATGTGTGAAATTGCTGCAGTGCCTGATGTAGTGACAGACATTCTCAGGCCAGTATCTCTGCCTTAAATGAGAAATGAGAGAAATGTAGAACCAATTTTTCTGGGAATTAAAGACATTCTGAACTGTGCATATTTGTCCTGTCACTTCATTTACACCTCTGATTGCTACTACAGTCATAACAAGATGTAGCTAATGCCTGTGTATCTCACAGATTGGAGTCATAATTTCTATAAAATCTGTCCTCAACAGCCTTTAGCGGCAAGACCAACATACTTTAGATAATGCAGAACAGCTTCCATTTAGGAATAGGAATGAGGCCTACCATTTGAGAAAATTAATGTGGCATCCAATGAAGACTGCTTGCTCTGGCATGGGAAGTCTTTTCGTCCACCTAGCCATTTTCCAAACCGCTTGTCCTGTGAAGGGTCGTAGGATTTTGGAGCATATCTCATTGTTTTGGGCTATAAAGAGGGAAACAGCCCAGACAGATGGCTAGTCCATCACAGGAAGTCTGTTCAGTGCTATACTCTCTTGGACAACTTGAGCAATGTAGGATACATCTGCATGACACGATGAAAATGATGCTATGGCTGTTCTTAGCTGTCTAATGGAAAATGAAGACAGGCACCAATTTAGGTATGGTTAAATTCAGTCATTGCTGTAAGTGGATGCTACATTTCTGACTGTAGACTTCTAGTCTCGCTCTGATAGTTATAACCCCTAGAAGGTGAAATCTTTCCAACTCACTACTTCGCGTATTATATTTTCTTCTAGAAGCTGTATCCTGTCTCTTTTTTAGTTCAATTTTTAACTTTGCATTTTCTTTTCTCTGTGCCTGTCACCTAGAAAAAATGCACATCATGTTCTTTTAAGAAATATAACAAACAAATGGCCAACAATTTCATATAATAAATAACATTAAGAGGACAACAAAGGACAGTTATTTTAAGGATCACAGTGCAAAGGTAATGTAGCAGTATCTGAGGTTATTTATATCTGTTATTTAGAGGTATTTAAAGCCAAACTGACAAAAATGAGAAGGATTTAAAGATTTAATCTTGACTGGTTCAGAGGATCAAAGTGGTGCAAATCAGTGCGGGCATTGGTGAAGTTCCTCACCAACCCAAACCCAGGTCTGAAACCAGCGTCTACACTGATGCAGGTACTGGGAAAGAAACAAAGGACGTGATTAACCCAAGCAAGACTGTAATGGTGATGGCTATGTAGATGACAAAGAATTATGAGAAACCCAGGAAAGGTGCTGACTCTAAGAGTTCTGGGAGATAAGACAACAAAGCATCAGCTCAGAGTCCTTGTTGGCCGCTAGCTCTGGCCGTTAGTTTGGGGGTGAAAACCCAAGGACAGACTAAGGGAAGCCCTGAACCGCCAATAGAACTCCTCCCTATGAAAATGGTACATAAACTGCAGACTCCTTAACTGCAGAGGATCTACTGTTGAACAATTAATGCTGTATTTCTCAAAATCTGTTCCGATGAAGAAACAAACTCATTTATATATTGGATGGCCTAAGGGTGACATTTTCACTTTTGGGTGAAATGCCAAGTTCTGTCATGATACTCTAGATCAGGGGTGGCGAACTCCTGTCCTGGACAGCTGCAGCCCTGCAGAGTTCAGCTCCAACCCTAATTAAAACTCACCTGCCTGTTGATTTCTAGTAACCCTTCAGACCTTGATTAGCCTGTTCAGGTGCGTTTGATTAGGGTTGAAGCAAAACTATGCAGGGCTGAGGCTCTCTAGGACCGACGTTCGCCACCCCTGCTCTAGATGGTGAAGGCTGATGGGTTGTTAACTGATTCAACTGAAAGTGTTAAATTACTTGGCGCAAACTGATTGGTTCATGTTGCATACACAGCCATTGAGCCTACTGGTTCACATTTAAATGGCTGGCTAGCATTCACTAGAGCATTTTGCAGTGTGCTTTTTAGACTTCCTCTGAAACCCTTCCACCTTTCCCAGCTCTGCCTGTATAGGTCTGCTATGGTTTATTATATGTGCCACTTGTGCAGCAGCAGTATGTTTTAAATACTCACATTACTGCATCGACGTATGTATTGACAGTAGTAAATTCCTGTACTTGTTTTGCAACAGCAATAACCAACAGCAGCAGCAATTCAGAAAGTTGTCATCATAGAACTCATCCTTTAGGGTGTTGTAAAGAGTCACTCTCTGAATTCTCATTGGTCAGTAGATTTCTACATCAGAGGATGATTTTAGTCTTAGATATAGTCAGCCTGAACTCCAAACAAGAGGTTATGTGGCTCAGTAGAGTCTTGCCTTAATTGCCAAAGGTTAGACTTTTCTTTTTAAATAACCAAATCAAAATAGCATCAATTTCTCAGGTAGCATATTTGTTTACATTTTATTTTGTGATTTTACTGGAATGGAAAAGGTTTCAATAACGGAGAAATGAAAGGTCTAACAGCTGACACTTTGTGCTTAATACTCCTTTTTAACAGTAGTATGCTTAATATTATTAAATTACTTTATTTGTCACATGACCTCCTCCACACATAACATGCTTAATTCACAGCGTGGTTTCCAGTTATAATCTTGGAAATAAAAATGCTTTTTTTTTTTTTTTTTGCATTTATTTATGCAGATATTTGGAGAAGTAAATGTCGCAGAAGTAAAAGTAAACATACATTCATCTCCTTATCATAAAGTTTTAAAAAGAGGTCACTTGAAGTATGATGTTCATGCAGAAACAAAGGTCCAAAACCAGCAAGCCAGCAGGTACACAAGCTCCCCTCACAGTGACGCACCAAGAGACACATACTGCAGTGCTCAAAGGCGGTTACCATGATCGGACAACAGTCTTAACATGTTCTGGCATTCTTGTTACAAGAGCTGCTCTCGTTCATTAATTTTCTTGCCTGCTCCCCGCATGCGGCTGGGAGGACGATGGGTGCCATGAATAAGTGCTGCCAGATTGTGTGGTTTTAAAGAGCATTTAATATGCAGAGTGCGCACTCTTATAAGAATTGTTTTTGACATGCTGTTGGAATGTGTGGCCATACTATCTTCTGCTGCCATCCAGTAATTTACATTGCCACACTTTTACTTAAACAAAGGTCACTTTACATACAAAATCTCACTTCTATCTTTTTTCCCCCACTTTTCTTTCAACTGCAAGTAACAGAAGCCAGTAAAGTGATTGTTTGTTTAGGACACACTTTTTACTTGTAGCTATATTCTGTTTGATCAGGTTTATATCAGTCACACTGAACGAGTTGTCCATGACCTTGCGTCACTGTAGGAGGCTAAGCCTGTATGATAAATCTAAAATTACCATTTTAATATTCAGTTAACGGTTAGGCTTCATCTTTCATTTTTATGATATTCTTCAAATATATATTTTTAAAAATCCCCAAAGGTGCCTATATGCCTTTAATATTCAATACTTCTAATCCTAAAAACTTCTGCTCACTATTGTGAGTGTCTAAGTGATTTATTTGTGCTAAAGCAAAAATCGCTGTTGCTATTTCTCATACTTAGGATTTTGAACATACCCCTAACACTGACTATTAAACTTAAAGGAGAAGTCCACTTCCAGAACAAAAATTTACAGATAATATACTCACCCCCTTGTCATCCAAGATGTTCGTGTCTTTTTTCTTCAGCTGTAAAGAAATTATGTTTTTTGAGGGAAACATTTCAGGATTTTTCTCCATATAATGGACTGATATGATGGCCCGATTTTGAACTGCCAAAATGCAGTTTAAATGCGGCTTTAAATGATCGGTTATTTTCATTATAAATATATAATTTAAATACATTTTAATCTCAAACGCTCGTCTGGTCTTGCTCTCCCTGAACTCTGTGTATTCTGGCTCAAGACAGTTAGGGTATGTCGAAAAACTCCAATTGTATTTTCTCCCTCAACTTCAAAAATCATCCTATATCACTGCAGAAGTACCGACCCAGTCTTTGCAAAGTGAACATGCAAAGAAGATCAAACAGTTCAGGCAGAGTGAGACAAGACGAGCTGATGACATTTAAGAAGTACATAAATTGTATTATTTTTATGAAAATAACCGATCGTTATGCTAGATAAGACCCATCTTTCTAGGATCGTTTACAACCGCATTTGGGATCGCTTGAAGCCGCATTTAAACTGCATTTTGGAAGTTCAAAATCGAGGCACCATATCAGTCCATTATATGGAGAAAAATCCTGAAATGTTTCCCTCAAAAAACATAATTTCTTTATGGCTGAAGAAAGAAAGACATGAACATCTTGCATGACAAGGGGTGAGTACATTATCCGTCAATTTTTGTTCTGAAAGTGGACTTCTCCTTTAAGCACATAGTATGGTAATGTGCATTTTAAAATGATTTTTAAATATGTTTATATTTGTCTGCTCAAAAGCTGACATTAAGCTCCATGTGAACAAGCGACAAAAGGACTCATCTTAAATAAAAATCCTATAAGAAAACAGTAATGGAGTTATTAGTCAGTTTTTACTTAATTTAATTTCTGAAATATATACAGTAGATTGCATAAGTGCGTGAGTGTTTTGAACTGATTACTTTGAATGTTTAAATTTTGATTTTTACTGCAGTAGTATTTTAGATAAGAGCTTCTCAACTGCTGAAAATAAATTGATTTTTCAACTTCTAAAAGTGTGGAGAAAACACAATTTATGTCATGTCTAGCAAATGTCTAACACAATGTTTTTTGTTTCATCATTAGTGAAAATTGTAAAGAAATATTTTGGTAACACTATAGAATAGGGAACACTTGGGAACGACTTTTCCCTTAATAAATTCCTAATTTGCTGCTTATTAATAGTTAGTAAAGTAATTGTTAAGTTTAGGTATTGGGTAGGATTAGGGATGTAGAATAAACTAAAATAAGGCATTAATATGTGCTTAATTAGTACTAATAAATAGCTAATATTCTAGTAATATGCATGCTAATAAGCAACTAGTTAAGAGACAGTAAAACAAAGTGTTACCAATATTTTGGATTAATAATAAAGATAGAATTGGACTTCCTTACTTCCACCTTGAGTTCCTGTCTCCCACTTCCATACTGGTGCACTTTCAGTGGGTATAAACATTGGCAGCCAAAAGGATGAAAGTAAGAGATTTCATACAATAAACATTTGGGTACTGTGTCGGGTGACCACTTGATATCCAGTGTGAAACCATTTGAAAACCACTGGTTTAAATGCCACTGAAAAGCAGAGGTGAGTCTTTCTGTGGGTGGATACTGTGGATACTGTATTCATGTTGACCTGTGGGCTTTAGATCAAAGTAAAATGCAGCAGCCGAGGGCAGAGACTCAAGGTCAACCCACGCTAAATAAGTGAACAGCAGTATAAATGAACATATGTTCTTTATATATACACATTTAAAAAGTGTTTAATCTCTGTGTATAGACATTTACATATTTTTATTCTGCTTCCATAAAATTATTGAAATAGTTTACTGCTATTTCAGTGTGCATGCTTGTGCGCATATATACGCGTTATCACATTTTTTCTCCTAGCACTCCCGCTTGCTATCACTCATGAATACACATCAGTGCTTCACAGAGTCTACAGGTCAGCATGTCAAAGCGTTAAATGTGTTTGTGAGTTTGAATTCGCTTCACCTCTGTTTGACATTGGCTCAGATGCATTGCACTCTGTACTCTGACTGGTGTACACTGCTTCCCCCTTTATATTGTGCTGTGAATTCCTCTGAAGGGCTTTGCTGTTTGTTTCACATATTGATCAGGTCAGTCTATACCTCCAACTCAATGTCACAGAATTTTGCTTCTCTTTAAACTCTCAATGTTACCAGTGTTTTGAATTCTTTTGTGTAGAATGAATGTTCTGGGCCTTTTAAAGTTTAAAGGGATAGGTTACCCAAAAAAGAAAAATCTACTAACATTTACTCTTGTTCCAAAGATATCACTGTAAACATATGTACTGAAAAAAAATCTGTATAATCATGTTTGTAATAAAAGACAGTAATGCATAAATCCCTGTACAAACACACATTCTGTTGTCGTAGAAGCCTATGTTATTTTGTGTGATTGGTTGGATACAGTACTGGTACAAAGGTTTGGAATATATATATATTTTTTTTTTAAGATTTTTGAAAGAAGACTTTCATGCTTACCTAGGCTGTATTTGC
The DNA here is from genome assembly GCA_012976165.1 of Labeo catla. Lineage (NCBI taxonomy): Eukaryota > Metazoa > Chordata > Actinopteri > Cypriniformes > Cyprinidae > Labeo > Labeo catla. Next base: position 140,478 of record VONZ01000953.1, read on the forward strand.
TCTGAAAGCGTGCTGAAAACTGCTCTATGAATGCTAACCAGCCATTTGAATGTTAAGCAGCAAGCTCATTGGCTGCAGATGCAACGTGAATCAATCACCTTGTGCCGAGTAGTTAAGGCTGTGAATATCATTAGTTTGCGTTAAGGACCTATCAGCCTGCACCATCTAGAGTTTCATGACAGAACTTGGCATTAAAACAGCAATACTGTGAAATATTATTACAATCTAAAAGAACTGTTATCTATTTTGAATATATTTTAATGTTTACTCTAGTCTTAATTGTCACATGAGCCTTTAGAAATCATTCTTATGTACTGATTTGGTGCCATCCCTCAAAGAAGCAGATTCCAGATGCTCCAAAAACAAGCTTGGAGGAAGGTGGTGCGGAGGAGGAACAGGGGGAGGGATGCCACGCTCGTGAGGTGGGCCGGAAAACCAAAATAGAGCCAGCAGAGCAGGAAGACAGGGCGGAGCTGGGAACCAACAGAGTGATGCAGATGGGACTGAAAACCCCCTCAATGGAGCAGACGGGGCTGAAGACCAACGCATCTGAGCTTTAGACCAACCGAGCTAGAGCATATGGGACTGAAGTCTTCCATGGTGAAGCAGATGGAGTTGAAGATGACCATGGCAGAACTAAAGACCACCATGATGGAGCAGGCGGAGGTGGAGACCATTAAAATGGTGCTGATGGAACTGGAGAACACCAAGGTGAAGCAGGAAGTCAAGGTGGAGTCAGTGGAGCTGGAGACCATGAGGATGGACTTGGAACATAGAACACAGAGAATTTGATGGCCTCAATGGCCATGACAGGACAGGCAGTAAAATTGGGAATGGCCTCCGTGGCAGACAGGGGTTTTGAATTATGCAGGAGTATGTGAGCATAAGAGAGTTTTTCCAAAAAAAATATTACAAAATGTCATTACTTCATTTTATGGTGTCCTTGTTACAGTGTAATTATACATTTAAGTATTGAGTAATAATAGTTACCTACATGTACTTACTATATGGTTAGGGTTAGGATAAAGGATTGGTATAGGGTAAGTTGCACGTAATAATATTAGTATTGTTATTACTTTAATAAGTAAATGTAACGTAACAAGGATACAGTAAAATAGAGTGTTAGTGAAAATCTTAATTATTTAAAATGTTAGACTGATAGTGTGTATGGAATCCTGTTAATATATAAAAAACAATGTTGACTCAAACCAAACTCAAATGTACCTGGCTAGACACTGTAACCAGCTTTATTGTACAGAACACTGAGTGGCACAATCATTTTGAGCACCAAAATACCATGTGGTTATCAACTAATTATCATTAGAATATGAGTAGACTGTTAGGGTTAGGTATAGATGGGGAACCATCAAAATAAAGTGTTAGCAGATATTAAGCAGACAGTCTACTAATAATCTAATGACTGGGAGTTGACATGTACTGTAATTGCAACGTTACTTAGTAGAATGTCTAAAGTGGACTATCAAAATAAAGTGTTACCTACAGGGGTTGGACAATGAAACTGAAACACTGGCCAATATAGTGTTGGAGGTTTCATGGCTATATTTATGCAGCCTGGTGGCCAGTCTTTACTGATCGCACATTCCACCAATAAGAGCAGAGTGTGAAGGTTGACTTTGTGCACCCAATAGCTCAAACATTGTACCCTGAAGGTGGTGCCGTGTATTAGGATGATAATGCACCGATACACACAGCAAGACTGGTGACAAGAGTGATTTGATGAACATGAAAGTAAAGTTAAACATCTCCCATGGCCTGCACAGTAACCAGATCTGAATATTATTGAGCCACTTTGGGGTGTTTTGGAGGAGCGAGTCAGGAAATGTTTTCATACACCAACATCACATAGCGACCTGGCCACTGTTCTGCGAAAGGAATGGCTCAAAATCTTTCTGGCTACTGTGCAGGACTTGTATTTGTCATTCCCAAGATGAAATAATGCTGTATTGGCTGCAAAAGGAGGCCAAACGGCATACTAATTGTGGTCTAAACCCAGGTGTTTCAGTTTCACTGTCCAACCCCTGTATATCAGTCCTACATAGGTTTGAATGAGAACACTTGACAGATGTAACCACTTAACTGGCGTATAATCTGTATGAAATCTTCAATATGTTCTTTTGTGGCTTTTCATAGAAAGCTGCATTAAAATATAAACTTCCTTGTTTTCTTATAAAACACACTTGCCATTCTTATGAAAAATCTCTCTTGACATTTTTTTTTGCTTTACAGAGAAACAGAGAGGTGTGTTGTGCAGAGCAGGGATGTCATATGAAAGACTTTGATGCACAGAAAGCACTGAAAGATATGTCTGCCTGATCCCCTCGGCTGTGTTGAGGTCAAGGGTCACACAGCAGCCAGTCAGAATGGGTCAGAGAAGCATTATAGTAAATAGAAGTGGAAGAGGATTTACAACCTACAGCAGGTTTATTCCAACAATCCATTCTCCTTTAATTATTTATGAAAGATTGTATAATTTCTGATGTATACAACATAGCGTTTTTATAATGTGTATCATACATTTTAAGTTATGAGTTGCTTGACTTAAGAGTCAGTTATTATGCTTAGCTTATTTTTTTTTTTCCAGTATTACACTGCATGGCTATAAAATTAAAAGTAAATAAGGTCCAAGCTGTCTATCAAAGAGAACACAAATTACAGTAATGGTGACTTTAAATGTAAACTCCTTTGCACTATTATCCAACAATGCAGCACTCTTTTTAAGTATATACAGTGCCTTGCAAAAGTATTCACACCCCATCTTGTTTCACATTTTGTTATGTTGCAGCAATGTTAATTTTGACTGGCATTTTTGATTTAGTCTTAGTCTTTATCTTGAGACTAAAATGCTTAATAGTCTTAGTCACATTTAAGTCATTTGAGTCTTTCATAATTTTAGTCTAGTTTTAGTCGACAAAAAGTCATTGCATTTTTGTCAACTTTTAGTCATTACTTTTAGTCAAACTGAAGTTACCAGCATTTATTTGGTAGCTATTTTAGTCTTCAAACAAAAATAATTATTAATTCTTTAGACAAAAAGCAAAGCTTATGATAAATTTGAATCAAGGATTGAATTTGGGAAAACTTTAAATAAATTATATAAATTATGACAATTGTCTTTTTTTTGAAAAAGAGGTACAATAAGACAAATACACTAGAGATACAAATTGAACTCATTTTTCAGATACAGTACGTTTAATTAACATGTAGGCTATACATTTATTTAAAATCTTTTGGTTAACACTAACGACAGATAGGTATTTAATTAGGAATGCTGTCCCTTTAAGACGGAAAGCATGCATGTAATACTAACACATTCAGTTTTTACCCACCTGTCTACATTCACTTAAGCCATAACTTACATAGTTTACGTGAGATACTCAACATAATACATAATAGTCATTTGGACTACTGTGTGTGCATCTGAGCACTGAGAATTGATTGCGCGCTGTCTGAGAACAGAAGAAGTGGAGCCTACGCGAGAGAGAGCACTTCTGGTGTTTGTCTATCAGCCCGATTCCGCCTATCCCGCCTTCACTAACTTTAAGTCAATCAACAACGAATTGTGACTACCGGGGAAAACGGGACATCTGGTGACTCTATCCCTAACCCTTCAGGTGCTAAGGCCATTATTGTTTCAGATCGCAAGTTCGCATTTTGGTAGCCTGTCTTTCCATTGCGGCTGCCATACTGAGACTAGACATGCAAACGCCCCTTATCCAATTGCAATCTTTTGAAAGAGGACAGTTAGTCTATAGGATGTATTTTCAATGTCCGGTAGTCCTCAAATAACATTCTCATTCCGTCTCGTCTTGTTAACGAAGAGGCGGTATAAATTTTGTCATACTTTTTATTATCAGATATTAGTTTTAGCTCGTCAACGTCTCATCTTCCTCACAGAAAAATGTTTGTTAACGAATATTTTTCGTCGTCGTCTTTGTTGACGAAATTAACACTGTGTTGCAGCCTATGTTAACAAATGTTTTGGTATTGACATGCTTATTGTTTTTGTTCGCACTGCAACAACACACACACACACACACAAAAAAAACTGAGAAGATAAGTCAAACTTGATGACAGTTCACACAGAACTCAAAAATGAACTAGACAAAATTAATGGGACCTTGTCAAAATTGTAAGAAATAATTGCTTTTCAAGCATGTGATGCTCCTCTATTTTGTATTTAGACACACCTGTGGCAAGTAACAGGTGTGGGCAATATAGTAATCACACTTGCAACCAGTTAAAATGGAGACAAGTTGACCTTTGTGTTGTGTGTCACACTGTGCATGGAGAAAAGAAAGAAGTGTAAAGAGTTGTCTGTGGATTTGGGAGAAAAAAATTGTGGAAAAACATGGACAATCTCAAGGCTACAAGTCCATCTCCAGAGATCTTAATGTTCCTGTGTCCACTGTACACAATATCATCAAGAGGTTTACAGCCCATGGCACTGTAGCTAGTCTCCCTGGACATGGACAGACAAGCAGAATTAATGAAAAATTACAACCCTGTGAACCCTGATTAACTTCCAAACAAATCAAGCTGATCTGCAGACACAGGGTACAACAGTGTCAGCTCACACTATCCGTCGCCATCTGAATGAATAAGGACACTATGGTAGGAGACCCAGGAGGACGCCACTGCATAAAAAAGCAAGAGTTTGCCAAAACTTATGTGACAAAACCACAATCCTTCTGGGAGAACATACTGTGGACAGATGAGACAAAAGTAGAGCTTTTTGGTGAAGCACATCATGGCAATGTTTACAGAAAAAGAAGGGTTGTTTTGCTACTTTTGGCACTGGATGCCTTGACTGTATGAACAGTATCATGAAATCTGATGATTAGAATTTTGGGGTGCAACGTAGTAGCCAGTGTCAGAAAGCTGCATCTCCACCAGAGGTCATGGATCTTCCAGCAGGACAATGACCCAAAACACACTTCAAAAAGCACTCAGAAATGGGATTATATCGATGGCACAAGGGAGTAAATACATAAGAAACAATAGCAGAGTCTCTTTAAAAATCCTATAGTAAAGAAGGAATGTCAATAAAAGCTCATTGTATTACTGTATTAAAAGCAGTGTATTATGTGTAGTAGAGTATTATGAACGAGAGATGGACTGGGCATGTGTGACTACCTGCATCTGATTCAGCATTCATTCTTCAGCTGAATCTCATGTTCACAATAAAACATTTGTTTGAATGTCCGCTGAGGAAAGCGATATCTTTGTCGCAACGTTACTATCCTTTCATCTGTTAAGGGTGATTTCCTTTGACAGCGCTGCTCAGTGCATTTGTTGGGTCAAGCTGTTGTTAAAAGTAAAAATAACTTCCGTTTACAACAGCATTTATTTTCAATATAAATGTCTTTACTGTTGACTCGTAAGAAGTCTCGTCACCATCTAATAGCAGAACAATGTAACTAAAATCACTATCACAAACACATGCACAGTTACGAAAAAATGCACAATACTAAACACTATTATTACTACTACTATTATTTAAATAAAATATTATTTATCATTTATTAAATAATAGTATTTACTAAACAACAACAACCATCATAAAAGTTGCCAGGCAATTCAGTAAAAAGTACACAGGCAGCGCTCTGATATACAGCACTGAATGAACATGATGAGATTTAGTCAAAACTATTTGCTCTGGAACAAATAATAGACTAATGAGACCAAAGATTGCCTGTTAGATTTAGCCAAATTGAATTACATCGCAAGTTTAAGCACTATAGAGACATCAGAGCCAGTGGTAAATTCCAGAATATCTGGGCGAGGTAAGTCTGCTTTCAGCAAGTTTTTGAGCGCTGAGTGGCCGTTGATGCCCTGAAGCTCACATGTCTGAAAACGTCAAAGCAAATTTTCAAATAAATGTTATCTTTATTACCAAACTGCATATTTGACATATAAGTACATTCTCGCAAAACCTCTTAAAACTACATTATGTGACACCAAAAGAGTAATATTTTTTAACATTTGAATTTGGGCATGTGAGAAGTACCGCAAGCGGAGTGATACAATTGCAAATGGCGAACCGTTGGAGTTCTGTTGGATATCACACTCTTACTAGCCAATCAGATCCGAAGACCAGAAAGAACTGTATTAGTCACTTGTTACATGACAGAAAATGACCAAGTCTGCTTTTATATCATATGAAATTCTGAATATGTTATTTTTGTCAAATATTATAAAATCTTGAGAATCATTTGCAGTATGGCTATTGTTTGTTTGTTTATGCTTGTTTGCTTTGTCCACCATAGACCTTATTTCAGGCACTTACCAAAAATCCATTGACTTCAGGAAGATGTTTCTGTAAATGCTAAAGTGCTAGCATGTTTCCATGTTGAGGCCTACAAAAATACATAATCCCAGTAGCATTCTATATTTATAACAATATATAACCTGACTATATCTCAGAAATATGTATGTTTACATACTCTACAGTGCAAAAGTAGGTAGTAACTAATAACAGGCATGTACCTCTAATTTAACTTATAGTTCACAATATAGTTGCAATACAAAAGATGTAAACTAGGATGTAAACTAGTTACTCAAAGTTTAAACTAAGCAAAAAGCATTAACTTAAAAAAAGTGACATGAATGATTGACAAATGCATTGTAAGTGAGTCTTGCATTACCTTTGTAAAAGCAAACTTCTGTACACAAGAGAGTGACACATTAACCTTCAAATGTAAATGGAGGAGAGTATTTTTTACAAATAACAGTTCAAATGTTTAAGATTTAAAATGTACAGTACATAATCTGTATAAACTACTTATTTTATTTCTATGGCGATTTTCAAATCTCAGCAGTCTGAATCCTCAGTCGCTTTCTTTGAAGAAAAGAACAGCCAGAACGTCCCGCTACATGTCCTTTTTAGTTTCAAATGAAAAAGACAGAAAGTTTTATGGGTTTGGAACAACATTACAGTGAGTAAATGATGACAGACGTTACATTTTTGGGCAAACTATTCCTTTTAAAAATGTTCGGCCATTTCTCTTTCATCTTTGATGCCCAGAGTACTACTCTGAAAAAAGCAAAAAGAAGATCTGAAGCAGGCTGGCCAGTCTGCTGGGTGATTATGAAGCAGAGAGGTCTTTTGTTATCTTGGAGGAGATAGTCAGTTGTAAACAGCTTTGAAGTTATCAAGGCAGCACAGTCAGTTGGAGAGGAGTAATTGGATAATTAATTCACTCTTGGACAGGTCAAATGGATTCTCCTCGTCTCCATCGCAGTAGCTTCGCAAGGTCTGTGGGAAACATGATTGATGTGTGGCACAGTGTGATAATTAGAGAGCTTTCATTGGCCTTAACCCTCAATCCAGGGCAGATGAAGGTGATAATGATTTGAATAAGGGACTATGACAACAGAGGGAAAGGTAAAGCGAAGAGAGCAAATCAATAAATGCATGTATACACTGTGGATTAAGTTTTGTTTTCAGAGTTATGCATAGGAATGAGCTCGGTTTGACTCAACAAACCCGTCATGCTTATCTGAGTCTCAAGGAAGAGTTTTAGTTTGTTACGCCCTCATATGTAATGTTATTCCAATCACGTGCCGAATTACCATTCTGATGAGCTTCCAATAAGACACAACACAGACGCTTTAAAACGACTTGGCTCTTTGTATCTTATTGACATTTTAACACGCCGCATTCACAAACAAATCATTGAAGAGTCAGAATCTTAGCTTTCTTCGTGTTTTGTTAGAAGAGAGAACAGTTTGATCTACAGAGGTTTAGATGTGGATGCTTTGGGGATGCTGAGCATTTGAGGTTTATAATAAGAATATCAAGAAAACACAGTTTCTTTAAATCATCAGTTCAATGTAAAATCAGTCAAAATGCCAAATGGTTGTAGGTTTGCTTTCTTGCAGGGCTGGTATTTACAGACTGAAAAACGCTAAATAAACAAATGTGGGTATTTGAGGGAGGCGCGGAGCACTAGAGCAGAGCCTAATTGCTTTTGCTTGGGTTCCCCAGTAATGCGAAACAGCAGAATGAGGCTAGAAATGCCACGTGTTCTTTGGCTGGAAGGAGTCAGGTGAGCTCAGGTAAAATAGCTGCACGGACTGCTGACGGCTGGAGGTTTAAATCTCCATTAGGGAGCATAATGCCTCCTTTCAGGGTTGATTTGATTTGACGTGCTTAATGACTTGCTCATTCCTGCATCAGTCCCCTGCCCACATCCCGAGGTGAGCGGTGACATTACCCCCTGCCATTTTTAAATTATAATATCATATAAATCAGTAATAATGCCTTTCTGCTGTCAAAAGCACAATGCAGTGAATTCTGCAGAGAAGTTCTCGAATCTGGAGGGGCTATTTCTTTCACATTATCTACCAGCACACATATTGATTACCTGTGTTCACCTGAGTAGTTTTTATCATTTCATTTACTGTTATTTATCTCCATTGTGCATTAATCTGTCTCTTCTAGCTGGGTCCTGGATTTGTAATTCCTATTTAATGTAAGAATATATCTATTTAATTATTTATTTATTTATTAGCTGGCTAGCACAAACCAAATATGTTTTCAGAGGGTCTGTACTGTAAATGATACATCAATTATTGAAAAGGAAAGAAAAGAAAAGAAATTAGCAGACAAAAACACAATATGAAGTGAACTTTAATTAAATTTCCAAAGTTTCAAGCTTCATTCCTCCCTTTCACATTAAAAATGTACTGTGAAAAACTATAATGCACAAATATAAGAGTCTATACCAAAATACCGTTGATATCTGGGAAATTAATTTTATATTATCAAGTAAAAGTAAAAATATGTTGTGCAATGATTATTATGTGGAATGTGTTGTGGCAGGATGAAAAAAAAGTATGTAGGTTTGCTTTTTTTGCTAGGGATGTTTTTTTTGTTTTTTTTTGTAAATTCAACCTACATATCACCATAAAATATACAATAGTCATATTATTCTGAACTTATGAAGTAACATTTTGCAAAATGTTAATGCTATGTTAGCTTATATGTGTGCTTTTTGTACTTTAGGACATTAATTATACATTGAACTGAGTCAAAAATAATCCCTTAAAGGAGCTGTATTTTGTCAACTCACATTTTGTCTCCTCTGTCAGGTGAAATCACCAACACAGTTCTACCTGCAGTTCTAGAAGGGGAAGATAAGAATAATAATGAGAAGTCTACAGAAACCGCTTGCTGGTTTCTGTCAAAACCAGCAGCAACCCGAACAGAAGACTGGGTTGCACTGACAGCACATGCTGAAACAGGCTTTGCTTTCTCTAGATATGTGCACAGACTGGAAGAGATGTTTTGCTGATCCACAGTAGCCAGAATGTTTGCTGCATTGTGATCTGCTGGGCGAGGGATTTATACATGTCCATGTATTTCCAAGACAATGAACTGATCTTCTCATGAAGAAGCAGAAGAACAAGCTTAGATCAGTAGGCACTTTCTAAACATTCAAACTCATAAGGCCAGTTCACATAAAAAAAAACACAATACATTCTAAGTTTGCTTTGTTGTTGTAGCCTTTCACTTTAAATGCTTTAAATATCGATCCTCAGTGTCATTATTTAGCTGAAAGTCTCCATTCTCATATTTTCATTATCAATTCTGTAAACCTTGACATGAAATAACTGTTGGAAAAAAAATAATAATAATATATATATATATATATATATATATATATATATACTGCAATGAGATAATGAGTACAATGAGTACATAAAAACATCCCTTAAAAGTCTAATGCAACATACTTGATTCTCATCTTTTAGCATGTAAAACATTTATGTATGATTAATCAAAGATTTCTCACCAAAAAAAAAACAAAAAAACAAAAAAACAAAAACAAAACAAAACCTCAATATGAAAAGGGACATGTTTACAGTTATACTAAGAGGTCATTTACTTTTAGAAACTAAATCAGACAGAAGGAGGTACACAGTAGATTGCGTACAATGGTACTTTTAGTAAAGTTTTCATCATGTTGATAATTTGGTAGCCTTAGAATTGTGTATCAACAACAGTAGACCATATAGGGTACTGTAATTGTCCTTGGTGTGAACAGGCCTTTGTTCAAATGTAGACATTTGGTCTTTTTAAACAACTGACATTTTGGTCAAGCAGTGAATGTTTTTATCACAGATCACAGACATTTCAATGAAAAAAGTAATAATTATTGCAAGCAGAAGTGGGCCACTTGCCACTTTTAATTTCATACATATGCTTATATTCATGCACATGCCCAATTCTATTGCAGTTGCAGTAGATTTCAGTCTAGCGTATCTCACCACATTTCCACCATTTACCTCTCACTGACTAAACAGATGGCTCACAAAAAAAAAAAAAACAGTGTCTACTGATAGCTCTTTGTGCTAGTACATGCTTTTATTTGAAGTCACATCCACTCTTCATTTCAATTGCTCATATTTATTATTTATTTTTAATCACTTCCAGCTGTACAATTTAGAGTACACAGATGTATGCAAGTTGAGATCTGGTCACAGTATAGAAATATAGAAACCAGAGGCCTGTTCACACCAAGGACAATAACTAAAATGATAACAATAAAGATATAGTTATTAGTTATATAGTTATAAAGTCAAACTTAAAAGAATAGCACAATCCATGTCACATCTTGAAGGAGAAGTCCCACTTCCAGAGCAACAATTTACAAATAATTTACTCACCCCTTGTCTTCCAAAATGTAGCTTCAAACGATCCCAAATGCGGCCGTAAACGATCTCAGCTGAGGAAGAAGGGTCTTATCTAGGGTAACGATTGGTTATTTTAATAAAAATAATACAATTTATATACTTTTTAATGCCAAACGCTCATCTTGTCTTACTCTGCCTGAACTGTCTTTGTTCCTGTTCATGACAGTTAGTGTATGTCGAAAAACTCTCATGTTCTCCCTCAACTTCAAAATTGTCCTATATCATTGTTTTACCTTTTTTGTTAAGGGTGTTTGATCTTTTTTGCATGTTCACTTTGCAAAGACTGGGTCGGAACTTCTGCAGCGATGTAGGATGATTTTGAAATGATTTTTGAAACACGGTCGCAGTTTTTCGACATACCCTAACTGTCTTGAGCCAGAGTACATAGAGTTCAAGGACTGCAAGGCAAGATGAGCGTTTGAGAATAAAAAGTATTTAAACAGTATTTTTTTAAATGTAAATAACCGATCTTTTTGCTAGATAAGACCCTTCTTCCTCAGCTGGGATCGTTTGAAGCTGCATTTCAACTGCATTTTGGAAGTTCAAAATTGGGGCACCATAGCAGCCCAATTATATGGGGAAAAATGCTGAAATGTTTTCCTCAAAAAACATAATTTCTTCATGACTGAAGAAAGAAAGACATGAACATTGTGGATGACAAGGGGGTGAGTAAATTATTTGTAAGTTGCTGTTCTGGAAGTGGAGTTCTCCTTTAAACGATAATGAGAGAATTGTTTTTTGAAGACAAATTTTGTATGTACATCAATTATTTTCATAAATGCTTACAACCATTCATTCCAAGGGTATAACTATAATTGTTTTACTAAAAACCGGGGAACAAATTCATAAGTGTTCTGGGGCTAGGCGAGAGCATAAAATCCAATAGAACAGGCAATGGGTCAAAATACCAGAGAGAGCAGTCCAAAGTAGCAAATGAACAAGACTATGAAACGAGGCAAAACTATGGCAATGAGACAGAATCAAACAATGGCAAGAAACAAAGCAAAACAATGACAAAAAACCAAACCGAGGAATATAACAAAACAGGGCAATGAAATAGGAGAAAACACTTAGTAGAGTCCGCACAGCAAAACAATACTTCGTGGGGTAGTTTGGCATGGCCTGCCTTTTATGGCTGCCAAACAGGAAGTACTGTAGAAGCAGCAGAGGGAGCGGTAACAGACAGTCTATGGTAGAGGGCTCCCTCTGCTGGCGTGGCATAACACAATCCCCCCCTCTAGGAGCGACTCCTGGCGCTCATAACAACAGTCCAGTGGCTGGGGGAACAGAGGCAATACAGGGGGTGGGACGCAGGGCCAGGTCCGTGCAGAGGAGGTGGGCCTGGATCATGGAGCAGGAACAGACAGTGAAGCACTGGAGGACCTGGACCGTGGATCAGTGGCAGACAATGGAACCCTGGAGGACCTGGACCGTGGAGCTGTGGCAGACAGTGGAACCCTGGAGGACCTGGGCCGGAGCAATGGCAGACAGTGGGACACTGGAGGGCCTGGGCCGTGGAGCAGTAGCAGACAGTGGAACCTTGGAGGACCAGGGCCGTGGAGCAATGGCAGAGAGTGGAACACTGGAGGGCCTGGGCTGTGGAGCAGTAGCAGACAGTGGAACCTTGGAGGACCTGGGCCGTGGAGCAATAGCAGACAGTGGAGCAGTGAAGGACCTGGGCCATGAAGCAGTGGCAGACCGTGGTACCATGGTGGACCTGGGCAATGGAACCATGTCTGATCCTGGGGAGCCTGGAGCCATGGCGGCGCAGGCAGAGCAGGGAGCCGTGGTGGCGCAGGCAGAGCTGGGAGCCGTGGCGGCGCAGGCAGAGCTGGGGGCCGTGGCGGCGCAGGCAGAGCAGAAACATGGGCAATGAGTTCATAATTGGACGCCACCTCCTTAGGAGGTTCTACAGCATATGCTGACACCTCAGGAGGTATGGGCGCAAACTCGTGGACAGGAAAGGCCTCAGGAGCAGACTTGTGGTCAGATGAAGCCTCTGGAGCAGACTCTCAGTCAGGCGAGGCCTCTGGAGCAGACTTGTGGTCAGATAAGGCCTCTGGAGCAGACTTGTGGTCAGGCGAGGCCTCTGGAGCAGACTTGTGGTTAGATAAGGCCTCTGGAGTGGACTTGTTGTCTGACGAGGCCTCTGGAGTACAGTGTGTAGCCCGCACACTTAAAATGGCGATCGCCATGACCGGCAGCATAGAAGATAGTGGGATGCCTGCTGGGCTTGAGGGTGTGGAGATTGTGAGGTTAGAGGGCGTGGACCCTGCGTGGCTTGGGAGCTTGGGCTCTGCGTGGCTTGGGAGCGTGGGCTCTGCGTGATCTGATGGGACGTGACGAGGCTCTGGGCAGTCAGACGAGACGTGACTTGGCTCTGGACAGACAGACGAGACGTGACGAGGCACTGGGTGATCTGACGGGATGTGACGAGGCTCTGGTGCCACTGAGATGTTTGCTGCCCACACTGATACTAGTGGTGGGTCCAGCACGCTGGCCATCATGTTAGGCTGTGACCTTGGGATGTCAGACGAGACATGGCGAGGTTCTGGCAGGACGGCCGTGGCTTGGCAAGACCCGGTACTAACTGCCAAGTTGTGAAGTGGTGCTGTTAGGAGCGCAGCTGTTTCTTGACTTGATTCAGGAAAGTCTGTTGTGACTTGACTTGACTCAGGGAGGTCTGCCGTGGCTTGACTTGACTCGTGGCTTGACTTGACTCAGGGAGGTCTGCCGTGGCTTGACTTGGCTCATGAAGACAGCTGTGACTTGACTTGGCTCATGAAGGTCAGCTGTGGCTTGACTTGGTCGGGAACAACAGCAGTAACTTGACTTGGCTCATGAAGATCTGCTGTAACTTGGCTTGGCTCATGGAAATCAGCTGTGGCTTGGCTTAATATAGACAACCCAGCTGTAATTTTACTTGACTCAGGAACAACAGCTGTAACATGACTTGACTCAGGAACAACAGCTGTAACGTGACTTGACTCAGGAAAAACAGCTGTAACGTGACTGGACTCAGGAACAACATGGCTTGACTCAGGAACAACAGCTGTAACGCGGACTTGACTCAGGAACAACAGCTGTAACGCGGACTTGACTCAGGGAACAACATGGTTTGACTCAGGAACAACAGCTGTAACGCGGACTTGACTCAGGAACAACATGGCTTGACTCAGGAACAACAGCTGTAACGTGGACTTGGCTTGACATGGGGAACAGCTGTTACTTGGCTTGACTCATGGGGAACAGCTGTATCTTGGCTTGACTCATGGAGAACAGCTGTGACTTGGCTTGACTCATGGAGAACAGCAGCTGTGTCTTGGCTTGACTCATGGAGAACAGCTGTGACTTGACTTGATTCAAGAACTACAGCTGTAGCTTGACTTGATTCCGAAGCAACAGCTGTAACTTGACGTGGCTCAGGAATCACAGCTGTCACTTGACTTTGCACTGAAAATGCAGCCCTGACTTGACTTGACACCAGAGGATCAGGCATCACTCGATTAGCTTTGGGTGCAGCAGATATGTGATAAGATTGGGATGAGATGATTTTGAATTGATGAGGCTGAGGCATGGCAGCCATTTTGTGAACAGGCTTGGGGATGGCGGCCATCTTGTGAACAGGCTTGGGGATGGCGGCCATCTTGTGAACAGGCTCGGGGATGGTGGCCATCTTGTGGACTGGCTCTGGGATGGCGGCCATCTTGTGGACTGGCTCTGGGATGGTAGCCATGACAGGTGCAGACTCTGGATGGGTGGCCATGACAGGTGCAGACTCTGGACGGGCGGCCATGACAGGTGCGGGCCCTGGACAGGCATGGCGTGAGGAGGCCCTGGAGCGGCAGGCATGGCGTGAGCAGGCCCTGGAGCGGCAGGCATGGCGTGAGCAGGCCCTGGAGCAGGAGAAGTGACGTGAGCAGACCCTGGAGCAGGAGACGTGACGTGAGCAAGCCTTGGAGCAGGAGACGTGACGTGAGCAGGCCTTGGAGCAGAAGACGTGACGTGAGCAGGCCTTGGAGCAGAAGACGTGACGTGAGCAGGCCTTGGAGTGGCAGATGTTGTGCAATGAGGCTTTTGAGTGACTGGCAAAATGTGAATGGACTCTGGCTTGACAGGCATGGCATGAACTGGCTTTGGCTTGGCATACGTGGTGTGAGGAGGTTCTGGCGTGGTAGACATGGCTTTAGCAGACTTTGGCTTGGTAGGCTTGGCATTAGAAGGCTCTGGCATGATATAAACAATTCCGAACATGAAGGTTGGGGTGTGAAAGTTTTCTGGTGTGCTGGGTGCTGTAGGGTTGCAGGGCTCCTTATCCGCAACCCCCACAGTAAATGATGATCCTGCCAGCAATAAGGCATAATCTATATACTGCTCCAAAGACCAGTGAATTTTACCCCCAGGAAGGCCCGAACGAATGGGGTCATTCAGTCCCACTCTAAAAATGTCCTTGAGTGCCACATCATTAAACGGCACCAAATGACACAGTTCACAAAATTCCACAACATAATCCTCAACACATCGGTTACCTTGTCGTAGGCGGAAGAGGCGTGATGCAGGGTCCATGATGATCTGTATTCCAAAAAGCCGCTGGATCTCTGGGAGGCAAAGTATTCTGTAACAAGACTCGTGGGAAGCGTATAAGATCCAAGTGCGAGCTTTATTTGAACACAGCGTAGTCAAGACAGGCAGGGTCGATAACCAAACAAACAGTAATATCCTGGGCTAGGCGAGAGCGTAAATCCAATAGAACAGGCAATGGGTCAAAATACCAGAGAGAGCAGTCCAAAGTAGCAAATGAACAAGACTAGGGCTGCACGATTAATTGCACGATGTTGTGAGGCGCGTTTAGTCAATGAAGCCGGTACGTTGATTAGTGGGTGAATCGAATTCGATTTTGCGTGCGATTTGGCGTAGCTTGTCAGTGCTTTACGGCTCTGTGTATTACTTGCCGCTCCAGCTGAACGCACGTGATGGAGCTTTACTACTAATCAACGTACCGGCTTCATTGACTAAACGCGCCTCACAACATCGTGCGATTAATCGTGCAGCCCTAAACAAGACTATGAAACGAGGCAAAACTATGGCAATGAGACAGAATCAAACAATGGCAAGAAACAAAGCAAAACAATGACAAAAAACAAAACCGAGGAATATAACAAAACAGGGCAATGAAATAGGAGAAAACACTTAGTAGAGTCCGCACAGCAAAACAATACTTCGCGGGGTAGTTTGGCATGGCCTGCCTTTTATGGCTGCCAAACAGGAAGTACTGTAGAAGCAGCAGAGGGAGCGGTAACAGACAGTCTATGGTAGAGGGCTCCTTCTGCTGGCGTGGCGTTACAGTTTTTCATGATACATATTTATACAGTTAAATTATGGACAGTATAACAAAGTAATAGTATGTTACAGGCTGAAACCTAATTCATTTTATTCTACTGAACAAATTTATTTAACAAATTTGATTTTATTTATAAGAACATACGGTAAAAGAAAATTCAAAATAATTAGTCAAAAGCTCAATATGTTACGACGGCTGTGGCCCACAAACCAAATAATATAATAATATACAAAACAAGCGGGCCACTGAAATGGAGTTTTACAGTTATCTTCTAGGCAAATGTTATCGTTGCATTAAAAGTAAGCGTATATATGTAAATCTGCCCCTAGAAGTGCACTACTGAGAAACTCTGTGGCCTTTTTGGTATTCTTTTCACATTTGAAGCACTTGGCTAACAAAATGGTGGCAGACTGAGCATATGAATGTGCACAGACTGTTGTTTTTGATATCTTACATCTGAGAACGGAGAATAGACCTGCTGCTGTTGACAATCAAATACAAGATTGAGTAAAGCAGCAAACACGAGCTGCTTTCAGAAGCGCAGAGAGGGGAGGGTACGGAGCCGGCGGCAGACTGCTCCACGTCCTTGAGAGGGAAAGGAAAGAAATGGGCTCTGAATCTGAAAATGTAATATTCCCGAGGAAAATAGTCAAGGTCTTGCATGTGTTCAGTAGCAGAATACAGAGTGAAGCATGCTGATAATAGTGAAGGAGAGGTTAGACGAAAGGAAGGATACGGGAGGTGAGGGGTGTCAAACAAATAGGTCTCGACATGAACGCGACGAGATTAATACCTAATGGACTGTGGAGCCAATATATGCGGCTGTTTTGTCTGATGTTGAAAATGTACAAAGAGCACACAGTAGAGGCCATCACTACCTCAAGGTCAGTTATTGGTTTTGAATGCTCTGACATGCTTTGAGATTCTGCCATACAGTGAATGCTCCTGAAAGTTTATAAATTCCTGATTAAAATGTGCCATGCATTCAAATGATTTTGATTGGAATAAGGTGAATATGACTTATCCTGTTTATTTCTTGACATAACAAAAACTGGAACAAAACGAAGAGCACAAGATGGCCTCATTTACACAAGCAATATGTAGAAAGAATGTCTGTGGAAAAACATTGATGTGTTTAGTTGTATAGAAATGGTTTTATAAATAAATTACACAGAAATTAGACCTGCTTGTGTTTTATGTATAAAGCCTAAGGTTTATAATTAATACCTATTAAGCAGTGTTCGAATTGTGTTAAAGCTTCTTCCCCCTGACCAGACCCCCCAACCCCCAACCCCCTACCCCCAAAAATAAACCTTAGATAAATATGATTAATTTTTTTGTCTTGTCCTTGCTATCATTGGGAAAACCCAATTCTAAAATAAAAGCTTATTTTACGATGATCGGTGAATTAGGTGTACCAAACAAACACTAAGCAAAGAAGAATTAAATATCTAGCTGAGGAAATTAATATTAAACAAGTTTAAACTGATTTAACCTTTTACCTTTTGTGGGCATTTTTTAACCTTTATAAAGCCATTCTTTTTTCTAAAAGTGTGCATTTAACCTGCAGTTACAAATGCATGAAAAATGTTTTAATATTTTAATGCTAAAACGTTGAATGCTGATATTTAAAATTATTTTAAAAAATGAAAAGGTACTTTAAATGTGGAATTACAACCGCCAGTAGGTGTCAGTAAGACACAGTTAATAAGTCATTGCGATTGAACCGATTCATTTAAACAGTTAATTCGTTCAGGAACGAAACAGCGTCATGTTGTTTAGAGACGCAAAACAGTGCAGTGGCTTGGAATGTTTGGAATTTTTTTTGGTTGGCGAAATACAGCAAAAATAGGAAATATGGTGTCTAAAACGTAAGTATCTTAATATTAACTTCTACTTTATTGAACTGTTGTATAAAATTGATATCATATTTGTGAAAAAAGCACTCTTTGTGTGATATTAACTATATGAAATTATATAAATATACATTTTCTGCCCCCATATATTGAATTTTGGGAAAATACATTTTATTAGACTGAATCACTCTAAACGCACTCTAAATGAGCACAGTCAGTCTAGCTAGTGTTTAAGCACTCTTAACTCCTCTTATAATCAATGAAGCTGTACATACACTGTATGATAAATAAATCTCTTACTTGCATAGCTCGTACATCTGCATTTTGTGGCTTATGATGAGGGAATTCGCGAGTTCAATCTGAACAAAACTCCAGGTTTCAGCAATGACTCTGATTGGCCACTCCATTCTAAACTCAACAGAGTCGTGTGTGTAAAATAAATGATTTAACATGAGCAGGTCTAAATTTAATACAGCAATCCAATCTTTTAATTTCATTTTCACTATTTTTATGTTTGAAGTATTATATTTTTATAAAACCAGGGGACCCCCCCCAATTATATTTTTTGGGGTGTTATGGGGGGGTCCCTTAATGCTTATGTGAGGTCAGGGACCCCCCCAACGCCCAATTTTTTTAAGCACAAAGGCTGATGGGCAGGCTACTCTATCATGCAAAATCTCACAATGCAGTGTGATCTGTATATAATGTGATTTTACAGCACATTATATTTATTGTAACACATTAGGGGAGAACACTGTGACTTTCTCAGTTTGTGTAAATACATGTGGGTTTCAGAGTATCATTTTTTTTTTTTTTAATCCATATTTATACATTTGTCTAGTACAAATATGTGGAATTGTTTCACAGTTATAATGCATACTTATATATATATATATATATATATATATATATATATATTCTTCTTCTTTTCTTTTCTTTTCTTTTCTTTTCTTTTCTGGTGTCCAGATGGAAATATTGTCTTGACCTCAAATGTGAGGGACATATAGAGTGTGGACCTCCTGGAACTTTAACTTAAAAGATTAGTTCACTTCCAGAACAAAAATTTACAGATAATGTACTCACCCCCTTGACATCCAAGATGTTCATGGCTTCCCAGCAGGCACTGGACGTCTATATAACGTCAGGTTGATGTTGGACATGATGTCAGACAGACGTTGCATTTTGGTTGAGAATGAAAATCGTGTTGACGTCAGTATTTGACGTCAATTTGACGCTGACTTAATGTTGGATTTTGGTTACACAACCTAAAAACAACAAAATATCAACGTCAGCTGACATTGGTATTGGACATCAATTTAACGTTGACATTAAACGTTGAATTTACATTGAATTTTGGTCAGCCGATGTCGCAACCGAAATTTAACCAAATATCAGCGTTTTATGACGTGTGCCTGCTGGGTTTCTTCAGTCATAAAGAAATTCAGTTTTTTGAGCAAAACATTTCAGGATTTCTCTCCATGAAATGGACTTCTATGGTGTCCCCAAATTTGAACTTCCAAAATGTAGTTTAAATGATCCCAGCCAAGGAAAAAGGGTCTTAGCTTTTTTTTTCTGGTCATGACAGTTGGGGTACGTCTAAAAACTCCCATCTAACTTTTTTCCTCCAGCTTCAAAATCATCCTGCATTGCTGCAGAAGTACCAACCCAGAGTTTACAAAGTGAACATGCAAAGAAGATCAAACACCCTTTACAAAAAAAAAGGTAAAAATAGTGATGTAGGATGATTTTGAAGTTGGAGGAGAAAATTAGACAGTAGTTTTTAGACGTACACTAACTGTCATGACTGGACAAAAACAAAAAACAAAAAACAAAAAAAAAAAAAAACAGTTCACACAGAGCTAGACAAGACCAGTGTTACACAGTTACACAGTTTTCTGCATTTCTTGACTATTACTTATTTAATACAAACTAGAGTATAACTTTGGAAAAATGATTTTACCCTCGATTGCGTGTTTTATCATCTTCCATTTGAACTCTCCTTGCAGGTGAACAGTGCACAGCAGTGCAACTTAACGATCCTTTAATAAATCATCGAACACACACTCACACACACCTCCATCCCCATTATCTTTATGAGTGTATAAATTGAAGGTCGTGCTCTACCTGGGGAGCAGAAATTTCTCATTGCTTCTATCTCTATCTGCTCACCTCATTCACCTCTCTATCTACCTCTATGTCTCCAAAAAATATTACACATGCACAATTTTATTTATCCTTATATATATATATAAAAACAAATTCCACGCTCACCGGCCGTAGGTGGTCGTCTATCTCTGGAAGTAAACAAACTCAGGGTGCCGTACACTTGCTGGGTTGTGTAAGGGTTCTCATAAGAGATGTGCATTTATGTGCAAATGCATTGCTTGTGCTATTGCAAAGTCCCACTGTGATATTATTCATGGAGAACCAAATCTACCGAGGTTTCTAACGGTTGTTGCCTCTCTCTGCCTTCCGGGATATTCATGGACCTTTCAGCTGCAGAGTACTAGCAAACAAGTGCTTTGTTCTAGTAACTCCCACCGACATCAGAACACCTTTCGCTTCGCACGTCCACATCAACACCTTTATTTACACAGCTCAAGGTAGCCGTGGCCATTGATAAATGCCCCGATGGAGCAATTAATAGGAATAGTTTAACCTTTAGCTCTGTCTTCCCAGGGAAATCATTGTGACCTCATAACCCAGGTCATCAATACGCCGTCAATATGTCTCGCCATTTCAGTGCTTTCTGCTTTCTCCATTTAGTTGGGTTTTTATTAGGGAGATGTCTTTGTAAGCACTAGCACTGCCCTTGTGAGGCGATCGATTCTGCACACACTTTTTTTTTCAGAGGATCTGATTCTGTTCTTTTAATTAGGTTGCCGTGTAGCTCAGCATACGGCCGAGAATGAATTTGCAGGCCATATAGCAGTCAATCGTACATCAAATGATGATGGGATATATTCATGAACACGCTAATCAGTTTGTTTTCACTAACACTGATAGTGCTCTATGTAAGTTCATTATGCACATATCACTTGCTAATACAACAAGAAGCTAACAGTTAGAAGGTTGTCAGTTAGGAATCTGCAAGCAGACGTAATGTGCCACTATTATGCTTTTTTGATATTACTTTTATGTAGTGTATAATTTAGCCATTTGTGAATGTAAAAAGACTGCGTAGTTTCAAAGCCCATCTGCACTATAAAAGGAAAACAAACGGTAAGAATGATAATTTATGTATATATTTTCCACCGAGTGTTAAAAACGTGCAGTTTGTATCAATTCAGTGTGTATACAAGTGCTGAGGAAGCCTCCTGAGCTGCAATTCAGAAATGGTAACGGGCGTTATGTTTTTGACACACGCTATAAGTGGTAGACCAATCACAAAAGACTGAGCTATCTAATCAATCATTCCAGAGTAGGTAGTCAGAAGTCGGTTCTCTTCAGAGAGAACAAATCTTTAAATTAATCATTCCAGACACTGTGAGAAAAGAGATGATGCTGCAGTGTATATTATGAGAATATTAAAGTGTTTTTGACCTTGGATGCATGTAAACCTATTGTGAAAGACTTCTAAAAGAAAATTTGAAACCTTAAGCAAAATACGGACACTTTAAGGCTGGAAAAAAAAAAAAAAAAAGATAAAGTTAAAAATATAAACAATGCCTGATGGGCCCAGACTGCTATTTATTTATTTTATTTTATTTAATTTTTGCTTAATAATTTTTATTTTTATATAATATCAAACACAACATTTAGCGCTGATGTTATAACACTTACCCTCAGTTTCACAAACAAGGCTTAAGCCTAGTCCCAGACTAAAATTCATGTCTGAGCTGATTCAAGTCTAAAGTTCTGTCATGAAACTCTAGATGGCACAGGCTGATTCTTCTTAGGTTCTAACTTACATGCTTTTCACTCTTGAAAATGATCCTAAACCCTGGATAAACAGAATCCTGGGTTATCTGTAATCACATTTCACTGCTCATACTATACCTGGGGTTAACTGTTAATTCTGTGTATTCATTAACAGACATTTCACACTGTACATTAACGTTCTTATTTGCATATTTGCAGTGTCACTGTCACTGATTGGACAAACAGTTGTGTCGTAGGCCTATGTGTTGATGATAGCCAAATATATTGTCAAAAGCATAACATATTGGCAATATTAGGAGGATTTAGCATTTCCAATTAATGTAGGCATGTTTTAGGCTTATTATTATTATTATTAGGTTACTTTTATTATTCAGCTAAATAAAAAAGTAACTTGCTTGCAATAATTTCATAGCACATCACCGCATTAAGCACTGTGAGGATAATAAAAGACTAGGCTATTAGATTACTCCTCACTGAAAATGTTTTAAATAAATACGTTTAAAAAAAAAAAAAACAGGTTTATTAATTTATACAATGAATTATATACCTATAATTAAAATGCTTAACACTGCAGTCATCATTCACCGATTCACCGATTAAACAACCTGTTTAGCGTGTAACATGATTCTTCTCATGTTTTTCACTATACAGGGCACAAGAGAAGTATTCAGGGCATTATTTAAGACGGTTATATACCATTATCAGCATATGTTGAAGTAGATTCATCTTTTGTCGTCTCCGAGAGAAAATACGCCATTAATGCAGCATTAGAAAGCTCTGTCAGTGCTTTTACTTTCACTTTCTGTATAGTGAATGAGATTAAGATGTTCAGCAGCATTACTACTTGTGTGATATCCATTGGCCCACCTGCATAGTTTAAAACAGAAATATTTTCAATGCAACGTAAACACCTCAGACTGCAATTTTCCGCTACGCCACTGACAGCAACCTGTTTACACGGCTTTTACTTTTCTCTCACCGGCTGCCGCTTACATGATGCGCGTTTCCTGTTACTGACTTGACATGAGCCTCGCTGCTCAATTTCTGACTGGCTGTCTGTTGCCACGTCCAGCAGCAACAAACAAACACCGCTCCATTTCACACTGAACAAACTTAGCACCGCAATGCGGGGTTAACACAGCAGGGTTTCATAACCCTGGGTAAAAAGCGGTGCTAACACCACTTTCAAAAAACATTTCTTTACCTGAGCTTAAAAACGGTGTTTAGAACGATGATAAGCCGGGGTTAAGCACAGTGTGAAAAGCCTTATAATGCCTGACACAAATGATTGGTTTCTTTTAACATCAGGAGCCAATGAGCTTGCTGCAACAATCAAATACTCAGCTAGTGCATGCTGTAGCAGTTGCAGCACGCTTCAAAAACCCTCCACCTTCCCCAGCTCCACCTGTATAGATCTTCCATGGTGTGATTTAATGTATGTTATACATGGGGGTTATTTCAGCATTTCTGTGGATGTACTGGCAGTAGCAAGTCTCGGTACTTGCTGTCACAGCAGCAAACACTTAATCATTGTCATGTGCTTAACCATGCTAAACTCTTCAAGAGTAACTCTTCACTTAAATTGCAATGGATTATATTTCTCATAGTTATAATGTATTATAAGTCTTATATCTTGCCATTTTTCTTAAGCTACTTTACTTAAAGCAATCAAAGACCACTTATAAATATAGTAATAATGATAATATTTTTTTTTTCTCAAACAGCCATACGATCAGATATCAGATGAATGTGTAATAAGACTTTAAACTATTTTTATTGTAATATCAGTTTGATCATTTTGATGAGACCCATTAAATTGTTGATAAGTAACTCTGCATCTACATGTCAACTAGCAGTTATTGGAGTATTAGTATGGTATGTCTGCTAAACATATGCTAACACTTTGCTTTATGGTTTCCCAACAGACAAACTGACTATAAGCAACTTAGCAAGTATGTCAACATTCTACCTACCATAACCTTAACCTAAGCTTACTAATACCTTTATAAAACCACTAAAACGTCCTAATTGAATTGAAGGAGCGAGGCATGTTTCTGCGTGAGTTTGTTGTGATCGAAACAACTTAAAAGTCTTTTCAGATTCACATCCTTCAAAAATCAACATCTGACATGTTCTGAAAAAATGTGATGCAAAATTTGATCTGCAAAATCAGGCTGGAATGTATTATATATTTATAGCAATAGCCAAAAATACATTGTATGGGTCAAAATTAACGGTTTTTCTTTTATTCCAAAGATCATTATGATATTAAGTAAAGATCATGTTCCTACCGTAAATATATCAGAACTTATTTTCGATTTGTAATATGTATTTTTAGGAACTTCATTTGGACAACTTTAAAGGTGATTTTCTCAATATTTTGATTTTTTTGCACTCTCAGATTCTAGATTTTCAAATAGTTGTATCTCCGCCAAATATTGCTCTATCCTAACAAGCTAAGCTTATTTATTCAGCCTTCAGATGATGTATAAATCGCAATTTCAAAAAATTGACCCTTATGACTGGTTTTGTGGTCCAGGGTCACATATGAATGTAGCTTGAAACGGATTTGTAAACATTGTATTTCATGTGATTTTTTTTATTTTTTTTGCCATTCACACTTGCTAAATATGATTAGATTCCAATCGGATATGCACAAAACAAACTTGAACTGACAGTCTGAACATGGGTTTTGTGTGTCTAATCATTGCTTTTCACCAAATTCCTCACCATCCTTCTGAATATCTTCTCAGCAAGGAGCAAGTGCTTCATTTCAAACGATTGTTGAAATATGCAAAATTATAAGTTTGTGACTACTTTCTGTTTTATGCCTGCAGTTTAGGCCAGGGATAAATTAAATTTGATAGTCAATTAACACAACTATGTGAGTAATTAACAACACATGCGGACAGATTAAAGAAAAAAACTCCCACTGCATTCAGTTACGACGACCACCTGTTGGGGACCAATGAAGTTGTTTTTCCTTTAATAGCAGTGGATCCCCAGCTTGCATGATGCCTTTAGCTGGGTAATTTATGGCTTATGCAGGGCAAACGGTACCGCGGCGCTGCTGATCATTATTCATCTCAGCACAAGTTCTCAAACGCGTCCCGACAGACTGCAGATACAGACACAGGCCAGTTGCTTTTGCTGAGCTTTCAACTTAACAGTAGCAAAGCACAGAGATTAATCCCGTGAAAACAAAGATTTTTGGAAATTAAATGACAAGATGCAATTTTCCACCCCGCTGGCCTGCTGCACGGGTGCTGGAGGCAGACAGCTCAGATGATGGGGTGTGCGTGTGCAAATGCGCATGTGGGATTTCACTCTGATTTACAAGAAGGGGTAAAATATGTGTTTTAGAGCAACATACCACACAGCTGTAATTTTTAATGCAAGCCTTGACTGTAACGTAGTTTTGTATGTGTATACAGTACCTTACATGATGCGAGTGATGGTTAAAGTCCTCTGTTGATGAAAGGTGTTTTTTTAAATCAACCAATCTCCTTTTACCCACTACTGTGCACTTAGAGCATGATGGAGTTTTCTGAACTTATTCATGACACAGCCCTCAGGCAGTGGTTCAGTATACCTTCAGAAACCTTTAAAAAATACCATTCCCAGCATTTTATAAATACCACACCTTATGATAAATTTATAGATATTACAAACCATGCATGCACTTAAGCCTTCGTACAATATTGAAATAATCAGGGCTATTTTTGGACATCAAGTCACTCTGAATATGCTGAATATTAGTGTCATACTAAGTGAGAGATTGCTGACTGCTGGTGTTTTAAAGTTGCACCAATGCGATAACTAAGTAAAAGTTGTGTTCTGTCATTATTCACCCATGGTCCTTCACCACTGAGGCAGTTTCCTCTGACATGTCAGTTCATGTCAAACTTGCATGATTAAGAATGCTGAATTGTAAAGAATGCTTGGCAAAGGGAGATTTTCATTCTTCTCTTCCCATCTCTTCAGAGGGCACTTGAGTAACTATGGGGAAGCCATGCTGATTAGGCAGCACACTCCTGTTTGAACCTCCTGCATGGATCAGATGTCTGGCTCATTCAATAATGTGTTTCTGAAAAGCACTCTAACACATTATTACAGTAAGCCTTTGATCTCTTCCATCCTAATCTTGTGTAGGAAGACTTTTGACATTAAATTTAATCATTATTCTTCCAGTTTAAACATTGCCTCACTAACATAATGAATAATTCAGTCATTTAATTTATGACCTGTGTCCATGATTTGTGCTACACATTATAATGTAATGCCAGAGTAGGATGAGCTCCGGTTCCTCTCAAGGTTTTTCTTAGTCACTATCTAAACGGTTAATAGATGGTTTTGTCCTTGCCACAGTCACCTTCGGTTGTTCAGTGTGGACTTTAAGACATTAAGGCCCAATATTCTCTAAAGGTATACTTTGTAACAATATGGATTGTGTAAAACACTATACAAATAACACGTCTGATGAACTTTGCTTCTTAATATGGCCAAGAATCACCACTGACATGTAAAGTGACTCACCACACCTTATTTAGTTTGACATGCCTTTAGAGGTGAGTTCCCCTGGACTAGTGTACTTTGTAGTGTAAACAGTTTTACCATTTACTGCACATTGTTATTTTTCTTGTTATTTTTAGCCATAGGCTTACTTCTACATTGAAGAATAAGGTGAATACAGCTCTACTACATATACAGCTCAGACATACACATCTCTACTACAGCGGTGGCCATCTTGAGCATCAAAACACATCACACACTGTGGGGGAGCTGTGGAATGTCTAAAGTGGGATATCAAAATAATGTAACCCCTTTTTATTTTCTTCACTTTAATTGTTATTTATTTTTTATAATAATTTATAATCAGTGGTCATTTATGTAATTTATTATTTGATTTATATAATTTATCATTTAACTATTTGCCAATTTTATAAAGTTTTTATATTACTTATTATTTTCTTTGCTCTTGCAGTGCTTGCTGTGTTGTTTATTCTTATGATTGTGAAGTTTCCCTTTTTGGCTGATAAAAGACAACTGTTAGTACAGTTTTGGTAACTAAACAAGACTTTCTGTTAACGGGTTTTGGGTATCAGGCAAAACTTTGCTGACTGGATTTTGGACACCTGACAAAAAGGATATCTTCTAGCAGGATCCAGCATCCTGTGATGAAGTTCGCCAGTCACAGCAGTGGGTGTTTGCATTTCTGAAATGTGTGAAAATGTTTGTGACAAATGATGGAAAATGGTAGTTTTCACAAATATTTTAACTTTTCTGATAACTTCATAAGCCAACCTCTAGAAACATAATATAAAGATGTGAAAAGGCATTTAAGTCCCCTTTAAATGGATTGAACATAATGAAATTTGGTTGTGACAAAATGTTCTAGAATTTTGTTGCTTGAGCTCATGTTAACAAGCAGCAATTTTTTTGAGTGCAATTTTTTCACCTTTTATTTTCATATGACAGTGGAGTGGAGGCAGCATTGGGGGGAGAGGGAGAGGGAGAGAGAGAGAGAGAGAGAGGAGGAATCGGACTGGGACATGACAGATCTGAAATGGGACCCCCTGAGCCAACAGCTCTTACATGTGCACAATCCCACTATGCCACAGCTTTGACAGAATTCTGGGATAGTTAATACCACAAAAAACTAACAGGTTTATTATAGTACACTTTAGACTTCCTGCTGACTACAAGTAATTTTGCAACTGCAAATCAACTGTCTCTTATTATAAGCAAAGTATTATAAGTATAAGATTATAAGTAAACTGTCTGCTTAATATCCAGCCTGTATATACATAGGTATGTAACATTTACACATTTACAAGCACAAAACGTACATTTTTGTACGGTTTTATTGATGCTAAAATGTACAATTTAGACATATTTCAATGTTTAAAACGTACAAATCACTACGTATTTTTAGCTAAAAATATGCACAATATTTATATCTTTTATATCATTAAGATATATGCATCAAAGCCTTTATATCATTTTATTAATAAGCGATTTAGATTTTTTTAGACCCCTTAACCAACCCCCAACCCTAAATTTTTATAGTGAATATGCATTTTTATCACCCAGCAGTCTCCTAATACTCTAATAAGAGTTAGAGCACATGTAACCCACTTTAACAGTCTGGTGTGGAAAAAGTTCTTTACAAAAAAAGAGTTAATCAAATATTGCTCAGTTGGTATGGTTAACAAGCGGCTATATAGTATTGAGTAAAAGTAGCTAATGAATACTGATTATTTCAGAGATTTAACCAAGAAAACAAAGTGAATATTCAGTTCTGTGTGAATTGTGAATTGTAGTTACTTGCTACAAAATGAAAGGCAATCAAATAAAGGACTAATAATATGCATTTCCTTAGAAGGAAAGATTACACATGAGTAAAAGAGAAATCTTTTTGGTCAACAAATAAAAAAAGACCCTTTTTTTTTAAACATCCCCTCTATTGATTTTAAAGGTTACTGTGGCAATAAAAAGTAAAGGGCAGTGCTTTTCTCAAGAGCACCCTGAATAAACTCTGAAACGGGGATTGTACAAAGTGAAATAACTTTTTGGTTCCTCTCTTCCACATACGCAGTGAATGGCTGGTCTGATCCATATCTGAAGTAATGACCCCCTCATTTCTCTCGGCACCTACCCCCCAGGAAGGTCCTACTATAGTGCCAGTGTGTTATTGACTCGTCTAAGAAAATCAGCAAACACAGAGTAATTGGTGGAGCTGGAGGTTCCCCTCAAGCGTCCTCCTCCTTTGACAAGCCAAACATAAATAAAAGAGGAGGAAAGTGATGAGAGGGGCCTGGAGCCACACCAGATGAGGAAAAAGCCACAAAGGCAGGCAATGACACACATATCAATGCAGCCCCTGCAAGGTAAACAATGACTCCTAATTATGAACTGAAGTTTTAATTAAGACGAGGCTATACTAATTACAGCCCCTGACAGCGATGATTGAGCCTGAGATTCCATGTTCTGATTAGTCAGAACTGTCGGAAACCCTTACTGCTGGGGCTGGAGACGATGATAAAATTACCTGCCCTTTCACAGCGGGAGTGCTGCTCATCATCCTCAACTTCAAGCTCCTGCCGGCGCGGTGAAGATGACACAAGTGAACTGTGGACAGAGGAAGTGATGTGGAGCTGATCAGTGGCATGGCACTTCAGTGTGTTCTTACTCTTAATCAGAAATATCCAGTGTGTTAGGAAAGACAAAAGTAAATAAAGGTTAAGGGTGCAATAAGTATAATTAATCGAGCCAGAAGAAGAGAACGTATTATAATTTCTAATTTAATGTACCTATAGCCCTCTTAAGCATTCTGATGTCCACCTGGGATGAATATGAATAATTTCAGGGTATTATGATTATTATCTGGCTAAGTACATGATAAAAGTGAAATTGCTTTTGAACTTCATTGGGAGGCCAAATGCACCTCTCGGGGAGTCAGAATACAAAGTTTTTAGTAGTGTGTTCTGAAGTAAAGTTTTGTTGACAAGCCACCAGGCTGCTACAATGACTAATACCACAGGAAAATGAGTTCTTTAGATATGGCATATCTTTAGGTTTGAAAAGATCACAGTGCACAGTATGTTTGAAAGATATTCATCATTTTGTTTGAGGGTGATAGCAGCAAGTAAACAAGACATCTTCAAGCCATTGATTTCCGTATGATTCAGACTGCATTCCTGGGCTGCATTCTTCATTAGGCATCAGGTCTCATTCTGCAGAACGAGGTCTGGGTGAATCAGAGATGAGCTGCAGCCATGCAAGACTCGGGCAGCTCAATTAGCTTGGCCCTGGCTGGCATCCTTCCTCCCACGGAGGAGACAAAATTCATGATGTGGTCGGGTTTCCACAGGGAGTCCAGATATGCCCCTGGATGAGCTGTAACTGTTGTCACAGAGCCTGGCTTGTGGACCCTGGATGTGGGAGTTGTCAAAGATTTGCATGTACCTTTACTTTTTACCTTTGTGGTAAACATAACTTGACGATAGTTGGACATTTTGTTGTACAGCGTCAACTGCATACACTCATACCCCAATGTTTTTGTGTAGTTACTTATTACAAATATTAAAAGTAAACAAATATCTAGTTCTTTCATGAAACTCTAGATGGCACAGGCTGATGGGTTGTTAACATAACTGATGCCATTCACAGCTTTATACGACTTGGCACAAGCTGACTGGTTCATGTCGCATATGCAGCCAATGAGTTTGCACCTTTACCTTTAAATGGCTGGTTTGCATTCACTCAAGCCTTTTGCAGCAGTGCGCTTTCAGAGTTCCTCTGAAACCCTCCACCTTCCCCAGCTCCACCTGTATAGATCTGCTGTGATTTTTTTGCGTCTACCACATACGTCTCTTAATTACATATTCAACCGTAGGAAGCCCACTGATCTGCCACTTAACATCATACTGATCAAAACCCAACACATCAGTAGGTCTACAATATTAACCTAATATCAGTTCACAGGCAGGCTTACTGCTGTATTAGTTGTAGTGGGTGACAAGCTAGGGTATTAAACAAACTAATCTTGGTAACCTTATAATTGCTCATATAAAAATACATATATATCATAATTTCTTGTCATGACTAATTTATTAATGATCCAGCATCATATGTATTAAAAAGAAAGAATCACTTCACCCGATGTTTAAAGTGAATAAAATAGCCTTGACAGCCTAAGTTACTTACACATAACTACTGAAGAACTTTCCTCTCTCCCACTGGACTCTTTTATGTACTGGATGGTAAAGGAGGGGGGGATTCAAAACATTTAACTTAAAAGCTTTTTTTTACATTTATATTGTTTTACTACTTACACAATCATTTTACACTTATTATTTATAACACACAGAGTCACTTGTAATGATATTTTTAGGACAACCGTCAGACAACCCCTCCCTGTGATTTTTCTTTTATATTTCATTTGATTCCATTCCATTTTATATTTTAAGGGTTAATTCACCCTTCTAAAATTAAAATTATGTCATCCATTCACCCTTATGTCATTCCAAACCCATAAGAAATGTGGTTATCTTTGGAACATACATTTTTAATCAAGAATCAAGAATTCTGTCTCTCCATTGAAAGTGTGCTCACCCCAAAACTCTAATGCTTCAAAACTTTCATAAAGAGATCAAAAAATAAATCCATATGATGTAAGCAGTTTAATCCAAGATCCTTTCTGAAGAGAGACAATCGCTTTATATGATGAACAAATTTATTTTGTTTTATTCACATATAAACATTGATCAGCAGTGTTGGGGAGTAACTAGTTAAATGTAACGGAATTACATAATTTAATTACAAAATAAATCTAATTGTAATTAGTTACAGTTACTAAGAAAAAATGTGTAATTAAATTACAGTTACTTTTGAAAAATGCCAGTGATTACAAAGGGGATTACATCTAAATTTTCACACACCCACCCCCACTTACAGATTTAATTGACTTCTTTCATGGCTTATTTGATAACTGTTTTATTTCCTATTTGGGTATATAAATAAATTTTATTTTTTAAGATTGTTTTTGATTTCAAATCTGGATTTAACCTCTTAAATACAGATTAAAAGTCTGAATTTGGGGTGTTGGTGCCAATAGCCTCGTGGTTAATGTGCCAACATATAGCATAACTGCGCTCACAGTAACCTGAGTTCGATTCCCATCTTGAGGCCCTTTGCTGATCCCACTTCACTCTCTCCTCCCAGCTGTTCCCCTTCAGTCGTTTCACTACGACGTTACATATGGGAACTCGCTTGAGAGTCCAATCATCTCCAAGCCTTATTTAAAAGGCCAATGAACATTCATGAACATTGGCGAGTGGTATTTGCATGCCGAGCCACTCCCCCGTACATACGGGTATATAAGATGGCGGCGTGCAACCACTCATTCAGACTTTTGCTTTTGGAGCCTCGTCTCTGAGCCGAAATAAAGAAAAAGAATAAAAGAGTTCCTGAGTTTGCACTCTCTCTGCTGGCGTGCTGCCGAACTTCTAAAAGAGCTTGTACTAAAAGAGCGTTCGGCAGCCGCCAGCATAATCCTGCGGGCTGCCATTTTCACGGCATCAACGCCTCCCGCACTCCAGCGAGCGCCCCGTCTGAGTGCACGGTTGTGCCGCGGTTCCTCCCTGGGCGGACCGGGATTTCAAAAAGAGTGAACTTCTTGCGGCTGTTGAGGACATCTTCCCGGTATGTCTCTCCGGCCGCGCGCTTCCGGGTGCGGTAGTTTCCTCGCCTCTTTGGACGGACATGATCGCTGTCTCACGTGTCTGGGCCGAGAGCACGCTGAGGCAGCGTTCACGGATGGTACGTGCGTTCATTGCGAACGTATGTCCATGGCTGCGTTAAAGTCCCGCCGCTCATTCATGAGTAGGCACCCCTTGTTGTCTTCCCGCGGTAAGTCGTTGAAAACAAGGTTTTAAATAAATAAAAGCCGCGATGAGGCACTTGGGGGACATTCAGGTGACTGTGCAGAATGTTCCGTCGGCCCCCAAAGCCCCGCGGACTTCTGCGTCACCGCGCAGTCCCGTTGAGCTGCCAGAGCAGTATACCTCCCCGTACAGCGGGCTGGGTATCTCCTTTGGCGCTCCCCAGGAGATCGAGATGTCTGCTGCAGCATCAGAGGGAGAGTCTGACGATGAGGCTGACGACTCGGCGGGTCGGTACCCCTCTGCGGTTGCCGCCCCGTCTGAGACGGATGCTGAACTGTCGGCTATGCTCCTCCGAGCCGCCAAGGAGATCGGTCTGGAGGTGCCCAAAACACCTCCGGCCGATCCCTCTAGGCTGGATGATTGGTTTCTGGGGAGGGCTCCCGCGGCACCGCCGCGCTCTCCCCCAGTGCCTTTCTTCCCGGAGGTGCATGAGGAGCTGGTGAGGACTTGGCGAGCCCCGCACTCTTCTCGTCCACGTCCCAGCTCCTCTCCCCTCGCCTCTCTCGACGGCGGTGCAGCCCGGGGTTATGAGGCGGTCCCTCAGGTCGAGCGCGCTGTCGCGGTGCATCTATGCCCGCCCGGCGCTGCCACCTGGCAGAATCGGCCCCATCTCCCCTCCAGGGCGTGTGAGTTCTCGTCCGCTCTCGCAGGCCGGACTTACCACGCCGCTGGACAGGCTGCCACCGCCTTGCATGTCATGGCCACCTTACAGGTGTACCAGGCCAAGGTGTTGAAACACCTGCACGAGAGGGGTTTTGACCAGGGTGCAATGGAGGAACTCCGTGCCGCCACAGACTTCGCCCTCCGGGCTACGAAGGTGACGGCACGTTCCCTTGGTCAGGTGATGTCCACCATAGTGGTCCAGGAGCGACATCTATGGCTGACCCTGGCCCAGATGGCAGATGTCGACAAATCACGGTTTCTCGACGCTCCTATCTCCCAGGGCGGCCTATTCGGCGACACCGTCGAGGACTTTGCCCAGCAGTTCTCGGCGGTTCAAAAGCAGACAGAGGCGATTAAACATATCCTGCCCCACCACGACATTCCAACCACGTCCGCAGGGCCCCAACCTCCGCCTGCTCGTCGCCGAGGGCGCCCCCCCCGCGGCTTCCAAACAACCAGCTCCGTCCCCTGCTAAGGTACATGACAACAGATTGGCAGCCCGACGTCGAGCCGGCCGTGGGAGAGCGGCGCCGCCCGCGTCTCAGGGACCGGTCACCCGCAAAAGATCTGCGAAGCGTCCCTGACACGGGCAACCCGGAGGTGGAGAGAATCGCTCTTTGGGGGATGACAACATCAACGTCCCCACTCCCGGTGGAGGGCCGGGAGCTGTCACAGAAAGAGTCAATTCTCTCACCTCCGGGGTTCAGGCCCCGAGTTCCATCTTTGAGCAGCGCCCAAGAAGTGTCTCCTCGGATTCGGACTCGGAGCCTGATGTCGCCAGCGCGGGAACCAGGGAAGAAGGTAAGCGCTGCCCAGTGCAGTCTGACTTTTCTCCAGGACGTTCTTCCTTCTGGGATCAGTCCCCTTCCACCCCCACACATGCCACTGTGCTTCGTGCGGAGGTTGCAGTCCTACTGGCGAAGGACGCAATCGAGCCTGTCCCTCCAGCCGAGATGAAGTCAGGGTTTTACAGTCCTTACTTCATCGTGCCCAAAAAGAGCGGTGGGTTAAGACCCATCCTGGATCTTCGAGCCCTGAATCGGTCCCTTCTCAGGCTGCCGTTCAAGATGCTCACGACGAAGCGCATGCTAACATGCATTCGTCCCCAGGATTGGTTCGCAGCCATCGACCTGAAGGACGCGTACTTTCACGTCTCGATCCTGCCTCGACACAGACCCTTCCTACGGTTTGCTTTCGAGGGTCGAGCGTATCAGTACAAAGTGCTTCCATTTGGCCTCTCCCTCTCTCCCCGCGTCTTTACAAAAGTCGCGGAGGCTGCCCTGTTCCCTCTTTGGCAGACGGGAATTTGCATCCTCAACTATCTCGACGACTGGCTTCTCATAGCTCACTCGTGAGATCTGTTGTGCGAACAGAGGGACTTGGTGCTCTGGCACCTCAGCCATCTGGGCCTTCAGGTCAACCGAGAGAAGAGCAAACTCTCCCCAGTGCAGAGGATCTCTTTTCTCGGCGTGGAGCTGGACTCGGTCAGTATGACAGCCCGCCTCACCAACGAGCGCGCGCAGTCAGTGCTGAAGTGTTTGGAGTCATTCAGACACAAAACAGCGGTCCCTCTCAAAACATTTCAGAGGCTCCTGGGGCATATGGCAGCCGCAGCCGCAGTGACGCCGCTCGGCCTGCTTCATATGAGACCGCTTCAGCGCTGGTTACACGATCGAGTCCCGAGATGGGCATGGCACCGTGGCACACTCCGGATTGGCGTTTCCCCGCAGTGTCGCTGCCTGTTCAGCCCGTGGTCAGACCCGGCCTTCCTTCAGGCCTGAGTCCCCCTGGGACAAGTCTCCAGGCATCTTGTGGTATACACGGATGCCTCTTCCACGGGTTGGGGTGCTGTATGCAACGGGCAAGCAGCATCGGGCTCCTGGACAGGACCTCGACTGCAATGGCATATCAATTGCCTAGAGTTGTTGGCTGTGCTTCTGGCCCTTCGTCGCTTCTGACCAACGTTGCGTCACAAGCATGTGCTTGTTCGCACCGACAGCACGGCGACTGTAGCCTAGATCAACCATCAAGGTGGTCTTCGCTCCCGTCGCATGTCACAACTCGCTCGCCATCTGCTCCTATGGAGTCAGATGTGGCTGAAATCGCTACGTGCCGTTCACATTCCAGGAGAACTCAACCGTGCAGCCAACCAGCTCTCACGGCAGTCCACCCATCCTGGAGAATGGCGACTCCACCCCGAGACAGTCCAGCTGATTTGGAGCCATTTCGGGGAGGCCCAGATAGATCTGTTTGCTTCCCCCGAATCCTCCCACTGTCAGCTGTTTTACTCCCTCGACGAGGCTCCCCTCGGCAGGGACGCACTGGCACACAGCTGGCCTCCGGGGCCCAAGTACGCCTTTCCCCCAGTGAGCCTCCTTGCACAGACACTGTGCAAGATCAGGGAGGACGAGGAGCAGGTTCTGCTGGTTGCGCCATACTGGCCCACCCGGACCTGGTTTCCAGAACTCATTTCCCTCGCGGCAGCCCCTCCCTGGAAAATCCCCTTGAGGAGAGACCTTCTTTCTCAGGGGATGGGCACAATTTGGCACCCGCGCCCCGACCTGTGGAACCTGCACGTCTGGTTCCTGGACGGGACGCGTCAGACCTCTCCGGCCTTCCACAGGCCGTGATAGAAACTATCACTCAGTCCAGAGCCCCCTCTACAAGGCAGGCTTATGCGCTGAGGTGGGGTCTGTTCGTCGACTGGTGTTCCTCTTGCGGGGAGGACCCACAGAGATGTACGATTGCAGTAGTGCTTTCCTTCCTGCAAGAAAAGTTGGAGCGCAGGCTGTCCCCTTCAACTCTCAGAGTGTACGTTGCTGCCATTGCAGCGTACCACGATGCAGTGGATGGAACATCCCTAGGTAAGCACCAACTCATCGTGAGGTTCCTGAGGGGTGCGAGAAGGGTTAATCCCCCCAGGCCGCACCCCATACCCTCTTGGGACCTCTCCGTCGCCCTCCAGGGCCTGCGGGAGGCCCCATTTGAGCCACTTGCGTCGGTTGAGCTAAAATATCTGTCACTTAAGACAGCGCTCCTGACCGCACTGGCCTCCATCAAGAGGGTAGGGGACCTACAAGCTTTCTCTGTCAACGAAGCGTGCCTAGAATTCGGGCCCGGCGATTCTCACGTCATCCTGAGACCCCGGCCTGGTTATGTGCCCAAGGTTCCCACCACGCCTTTCCGCGATCAGGTGGTGAACCTGCAAGCTCTGCCCCTGGAGGAGGCAGACCCAGCCTCTGCGCTGCTGTGTCCAGTTCGCGCTCTGCGTATATACGTGGACCGCACTCGGCACTTCAGACGCACCGAGCAGTTCTTCGTCTGCTTTGGAGGTCAGCAGAAAGGGAATGCTGTCTCCAAACAGAGGTTGGCCCATTGGATGGTAGATGCCATCTCCCTGTCAAAACCAGGGAGAGCCATGCCCCTTAGGTGTTCGTGCCCACTCCACACGGAGTGTTGCCTCATCCTATGCGTTGGCTCATGGCGCCTCACTAGCAGATATCTGTAGAGCTGCGGGCTGGGCGACACCTAATACCTTCGCCAGGTTCTACAACCTTCGCGTAGAGGCCGTGTCCTCCCGTGTCTTAACATAGACATCAGGTGAGCGGGAGTCCAGCTGGTTCGGCTTGCTGCGCCATTCCTAATGGATCCGTGCGCTATTTCCCTCAGTTGTTCCCTCCGGCGAACCTGGGTCCTCCATGCCCCGCAGTCAGGCCTAGTGCGGAGTAGTGCCTGACTGTGCTCCGGCTGGGTTTCCTTCGCCCAGCAGGTTGTGGCAACATGTTTCAGTATTTTTCCACGGTCAGCCAGAAGGCCGATGTTTCCCTCATATATCCCTAAAATCTATGGATGTATTGAATTTCTTTTGTTCCACATGTAGAGATTTCATGTGCTCCGCCCCCCCAACTCCTGCTTCAGTACAACTGGCATCCCTGTGGGGCCCCCCCTATTGGCCCCCAGGGCGTTGGGAAGGTTACGCTCATATCCGTCTGCTGACACGTCCGCCTGTCGGCACGCGGTGTGTTGCGTAACGCGACGTCTGGTTCGTGGCCTGTTCCATGGGTCTGTTCCCATATGTAACGTCGTAGTGAAACGACTGAAGGGGAACGTCTAGGTTACGTACGTAACCCTCGTTCCCTGAAGGAGGGAACGGAGACGTTACATCCCCTGCCACGACCTGACGTCGCGCTGACGCCGGGCTGCAGCTCGGCTCCTCAGCAAAAGCCTGAATGAGTGGTTGCACGCCGCCATCTTATATACCCGTATGTACGGGGGAGTGGCTCGGCATGCAAATACCACTCGCCAATGTTCATGAATGTTCATTGGCCTTTTGAATAAGGCTTGGAGATGATTGGACTCTCAAGCGAGTTCCCATATGTAACGTCTCCGTTCCCTCCTTCAGGGAACGAGGGTTACGTACGTCATCTCTCCCAAAAAATAAGTAAAAAAAAATCTTGTGGTGGCTATGCTTTAAATTAAATTATTACACAGCTCTGTGGAATGCTTGATTCTGATTGGTCAGTCATGACATTCCAAGGTATGTAATTCCTTGATAACAACTGGTAAAAACTAATAACTCGTACTCATTCGGGGCAACTTAAGTCAGTGCTATACGCTTGATAGTTTTTCTTGGCGGAAGCTTAGCGTTTGATTAGCTCATAAAATATTAAAGCTTAATTCAATATTATGTGTACAATTTCTTAATTCTGTCATCCTGGTATTGTGGACTCACTCTATTGTTTTATACAAACGCAGCTGCTGCCATTTCTTTTCTTTATTTTTTATTTTTTTGTACACTGTAATGGATTATAAGATAACTAACAAACTAGTACTACTACTTAATTATTTATGTGGTGAAATGTTGTGTAAGAAAAGTGGTATGACTGCACTGTATCCCTAAAATGTCTAAAATGTTTGAATTTCCCATTTGCTAGCAACTGATTTTTTCATGGGAGCTTTGCATTCAAATATTTCAACTCAGATCAGTGTTTTGTGTCTAATTATTTTGACACGAAACATCTAAATAATCTATCAAGCAGCTGTGTAATAAGTGGGATAATGTACATTCAGCCAGTTGTTATCGCAAAATAAAGGTGTATGTTATCCCTTACTTATTATAATCTTAATTCAAGTGATAAAGGATTTTGAAAGTCTGACAGTAATCAGTGTTGAGTGCTACTGTAAGGTTAACTCTGCCTGGTTTAAATGTTTCAAAATGATTAACAGTTGAAAATTAGAAAAGTACAGTTGAAATTTAGAAAAGTAATCAAAAAACAGTTGAAATTTAGAAAAGTAATCAAAAAGTAATTAAAAGTAATGTTACATTACTTTAATAAAGTAATTGAAAAGTTACACTACTTATTACATTTTAAATCAAGTAACTTGTAATCTGTAACTTATTACATTTCCAAAGTAACCTTCCCAACACTGTTGATCAGCTAACTATGTTTACAGCATTCAGATTTGGTAATGGAAGCTCAAGCATTCTTGTTGGAAGCATTAAAATCATCCTCCAGGTGCCACTGGTAATGTAATCAATCTTAAAAACATGATTACCAAGGGAACTGCAGATGTTGAGATTTATAGAGGAAAAGGAGTTGCAATATGTCTGTTCACAACCAAAACTGACTGCTTCTGAAAACCTTATATGGAGAATAAAAATTTTGTTCACCATTAACTTATACTTATAGGCCTAGCTTAAATATAAAATTCTTTAGTTTTCATTTTCTCTACCTGTGATGGAAAGTTGATGGTGCAATCTTGGAATGAGAGAACATAGATTGTTTTGTTTGCACACGCACAGAAAATCAAACATTCAAAATGAGCAGACACTGATGTTTACAGGTCAACCACCAATGTCAGGCTCCAGGGTGTGCAGTGGTTTGCTGAGGTGCTGCTCAACATATTTTATGGTAAGAACAATTTTGCCACTCATTTACCAAGAAAGTAACCAAATTTAGTTATCACCAAGAACACATAACTTCAATAACAAATTGAAATACCTGAATCTAACCGAGCTGTCTTTTGTTAGTCATAAGATCAAAAGACTTTTTTTAAGCAACTCTGCACTGTGTTACTAATGGCAAAAACACTCTTACCAGTCAGTGAAAACCAGTATTTTGTAGAGGATCCTAAACAGTTTTTGACTGTGGAAAGTAAACACATCACTTTTTTTTTTTTAGTCAGTCAGCAATGAAAGGGCAAAACAGCCACTAAAAAATGCATGTCTTTCTTCATGTGGTTCAAGGATGAGAAAGATACACTGTACTAAGCAAAATGCAGTTATTTTAAAAATGCACCTTTTTTGTTATCAATTATTTTACACCAGCATATATTTTAAGTGGTAGATCTACTCAACTCTGGAAAAAAGAAAAACAAAATTGGTGTGCAGTAAACCACCCAGTCTTTGGTTGAGCAAGTGCAGCTCGTGTTACTGTGCAGAGTAATTGGCTTGCGTTCTTTATACTGAACAATTTTGCAGTTTTGCTGTTCACTACACTTTGTGTTCCTTTCATTATACACAAAGTGACAGCACCTTTGCATACAGAAAATCCCAACTTCTCACAGTCAGATACAGAGAGGCTACTTGCAAAGTATATAACTGACTCAAAAAACCTGTGTGGTCTTTGTGTTAATTTTACTGGTCTCATCAAAAGACACTTGCAGAGTCCCTGTCGTTGGATGAAAGCTGAAAATGTCATGTAGGGCCTATGTTTTTGAATTTTATTTGACCATTTGAGTATTTGAGCAGCTGATCCATATTCTGGAAGGTCTGTTACAAGTCACAAAGTCAAGACTGTGTTTAAACTGACTAAAGGTCCAAAACATATTGACTACCTAAAATGAAAATATAGAATTCATACAACAAAATAAGTTGCAATATCTGTACTTCTAGAATCTGACTGCTAGTCATGATTATGCTATCAGTAGTACTTATGCTATAATTCATCTGGTTAACATTAGAAAACATCTATCTAGATATCTAACTAATTAGCCCACTATCTTTCTGATGAAAGACCAAAATGAGGGATGAGGGGTAAGGAAGAGGTGAGGACTCAATCACAGACTGATAAATTGGTTTTATTTAAAGACGTGATGAATTGGAGGCAGCGACAGTTGTTTTCTTCTGTATTGTAAATATATATTGTGAGTACTTATATATCCATCTTAATATAATGGATTATCAGAAAAGAAAAAAAAAATAGGGGACTTGGTTCTATGTTTGTTGATTTGATGTTGAGATGTGGGCACTGCACTCAAAAGTGGAGGCTGATGAGCTTGCAAGGGTGAGTTTAAGTGGACTGAATGATTATAGATGTCCTGCATATGTTGCCAGAGAGAAGTTTGTTGTCTCATCGGTGGATCATGTTTGCAGATTAGAGTTTTACTTATCCAAAGATGTTCTGAGGGCAGAAAGGAAAATGATTGGTTCACAGATTGACCCAATGAAATTACGGCAGAGGCGGGGCCTAGGCTTTTTGAAATGTGGAGGAAAAAGTTTGCAGACTTAGCACAGATACTTTGGAGACTTCGTGGGATTGGTTGCTGTTGTAAGGTAGGTGAATTTAGGGTATATTCTGTTACTGTTCAGAGATAAACTCCACTAAAAATATTTACTAAGATTTTCCAATGCTGTCCCGCTGTCTGTGGAGTTGATGTTTACGTCAACAGAGTTCGTCGAAATCGTCACAACGTTTAATCGATAAAAACTGTACATCTCCCGCCCTAGAGCTGATCTCAGAGCAGGATCACTGTATAGACTCTAATCGCTGTTTTAATTTTAGTGCTTTACACGCTACTTTCAAAGCAGGAGTGCTCAGGTTCATATGGCTGTGTTTTTAGTAAACTACATGTGCTCTAAGGCCAGGAGTACTCAACTTAATTTAGTTAACTGTTTTTTTTTTAGTGAACAACACGCTGTTCTCAGAGCAGGAGTACTTAACCTAATTTCATTGATATTTTTGGTAAACTACTCTGCTACCAGGGCAGGAGTACTCAGCGTAATTCATTTCATTGTTATTTTAGTGAACTACGCACTGTTCTCAGGGCAGGAGTACTCAACGTAATTTCATTGTTATTTTTAGCAAACTACTCTGCTCTCAGGACAGGAGTACTCAAGGTAATTTCATTGTTATTTTTAGTAAACTACTCTGCTCTCAGGGCAGGAGTACTCAATGTAATTAATTTCGCTATTTTAGTGAACTGGTGGCTGCTCTCCTCAGGCAGGAGTACTCAGGGTAATTTCATTGTTATTTTTAGTAAACTACTCTGCTCCTCAGGGCAGGAGTACTCAATGTAATTAATTTCTGTTGTTATTTTAGTGAACTATGCGCTGCTCAGGACAGGAGTAATTCCAATGTAATTAATTTCGTTGTTATTTTAGGGGCGGAACTCACAGGCTGCCTTGTGGGCAGAGTACCAACTTAATTTCATTGTTATTTTAGTAAACTACCTGCTCAGGGACAGGGGAGTAAGTACCTCAACCTAATTGCATTGTTATTTCTTTTAATAAACTACCTTGCCTCGAAGGCAGGAGTACTCAATGTAATTAATTTCGTTGTTACTTTAGTGAACTCACGCCACTGCCTCAGGACAGGAATACCTCAATGTAATTAATTTCAAGAAAGCTATTTTAGTGAACTACCGCTGCCTCAGGACAGGAATACCCAATGTAACTAATTTCCCTTGCTTGTTATTTAGTGAACTACTTCGCTGCTCCAGGACAGGAGTACTCCAATGTAATTCTCAATTTCGTTGTTATTTTAGGTGAACCACGCTGCCTTGTGACAGGAGTACCTGTAATTAATTTCGCTTGTTATTTTAGTGAACTACAGGCTGCTCCTCCTTGCGACAGGAATACTCAATGTAATTAATTTCGCTTGTTATTTTAGTGAACTACGCTACTGCTCAGGACAGGAGCAATTCAATGTAAATTAATTTCGTTGTTATTTTAGTTGAACTACCGCTGCTCCTCAGGACAGGAGTACTCAATGTAATTAATTCTCAAGAGCTATTTTAGGTGAACTACAGGCTGCCTCTCAGGGACAGGGAATACCTTCAATGTAATTAATTTCGCTTGTTATTTTAGTGAACTCACGCTACTGCTCCTTGCGGACAGGAGCAATTCCAATGTAATTCAATTTCGCTTGTTATTTTAGGGGTGAACTACAGGCTGCTCTCAGGGCAGAGTACCAACGTAATTTCATTGTTATTTTAGTAAACTACTCTGCTCAGGGACAGGAGTACCTCAACCCAATTGCATTGTTATTTTTAATAAACTACTCTGCTCTCAAGGCAGGAGTACCAATGTACTACCGTTGTTATTTTATGGAACTACGCTACTGCCTCTGTAGGACAGGAATAAATACCTGTAATTAATTTCGTTGTTATTTAGTGAATCAATGCCACTATTCTCAGGGACAGGAATACTCAGCAACGTAATTAATCATTGTTATTTTAGGGTGAACTAATGCCGCTTCGCTCTCAGGACAGGAGTACTCAATGTATTGTTATTTTAGTGAACTACAGGCTGCTCTCAGGGCAGGAGTACCAATGTAATTTCATTGTTATTTTTAGTAAACTACTCTGCTCTCAGGACAGGAGTACTCAATGTAATTAATTTCGTTGTTATTTTAGGGTGAACTACAGGCTGCTCTCAGGGCAGGAGTACTCCAATGTAATTTCATTGTTATTTTTAGTAAACTACTCTGCCTCAAGGCAAGAGTACTCAATGTAATTAATTTCGTTGTTACTTTTAGCAGTCCAGAGGCTGCTCAGGGCAGGAGTAATTCAAGGTAATTTCATTGTTATTTTTAGTAAACTACTCTGCCTCAGGGCAGGAGTACTCAATGTAATTAATTCTGTTGTTATTGTAGTGAACTACTGCCTTGTGTGACACAGGAGCAATTCAATGTACTAATTTCATGTTAATAGTGAACTAATACTGCCTTCAGGGCAGGGTACTCAACGTAATTTCATTGTTAGTTTTAGTAACCACGCTACTGCTCCCAGGGCAGGAGTACCTCAATGTAATTAATTTCGTTGTTATTGTAGTGAACTTCACGCTGCCTCAGGGCAGGAGTACTCAACGTAATTTTCATTGTTAGTTTTAGTAAACCACGCCATTGCCTCAGGGCAGAGTAATTCAATGCAATTAATTTCGCTGTTATTTCTTAGTGAACTACAGGCTGCCTCAGGGCAGGAGAGAGTACTCAAGGTAATTTCATTGGTTATTTTTAGTAACCACGCCAGTTCCAGGGCAGGAGTACTCAATGTAATTTCATTGTTATTTTAGTAACTACTGCCCTTGTGGGCAGGAGTAATTCAATGTAATTAATTTCAGTTGTTATTTTAGTGAACTACAGGTTGCCTCAGGGCAGGAGTACCTCAAGGTAATTTCATTGTTATTTTAGTAAACCACGCTACTGCTCCTCGGGCAGGAGTACTCAATGTAATTAATTTCGCTTGTTATTTTGAACTACAGGCTGCTCTCAGGGCAGGAGGCACTCAAGGTAATTTCATTGTTAATAGTAAACCACGCCACGCTCCCTGGTGGGCAGGAGTACTCAAATGTAATTTCATTGTTATTTTTAGTAAACTACGCTACTGCTCCCAGGGCAGGAGTAATTCCAATGTAATTCAATTTCGTTATTTTAGTGAACTACTGGCTGCTCTCAGGGCAGGAGTACCAATGTAATTAATTCTGCTGTTATTTTAGTGAACTACCGCCAAGCCTCAGGGCAGGAGTACCAAGGTAATTTCATTGTTATTTTTAGTAAACTACTGCCTCAGGGCAGGAGTACCTCACCGTAATTTCATTGTTATTTTTAGTAAACTACGCTACGTTCTAGGGCAGGAGTACTCAATGTAATTAATTTCGTTGTTATTTTAGTGAACTACGCCCTGCTCTCAGGGCAGGAGTACTCAACCTAATTAATTTCGTTGTTATTTTAGTGAACTACGCCCTGCTTTCAGGGCAGGAGTACTCAACGTAATTAATTTCGTTGTTATTTTAGTGAACTACGCGCTGCTCTCAGGGCAGGAGTACTCAATGTAATTAATTTCGTTGTTATTTTAGTGAACTACGCGCTGCTCTCAGGGCAGTAGTACTCAGTTGGTCTGTATTACATTACCATTATATTTATAAAACAGTAGACAATTTCTGTATGATTGATTGATCTTTTATTTTATTCTTCAGTTACCTGGAGAAGTTGCAAAATCTGGACAAATCAAAGGAGCTAACACTGAAGATCTGATACTGCCGAGTCCAAAATGGTGCAAAAATGGAGATGTATGAAAAATGATGTAAGTTTGGATCCACCTGATAAAAGCACATAATAGCCAGATTCAGTCGGTAACTGTTAATCATGGGGACGCAAGCGATTTTCAACATTTACAGGGCCATCCAAATCCATAATATAGGTGTTTTTCTCCCACCACCCTCGTAAAAATTCCCAGCGAAATTACATGCTGTTTTTTTAGGCACCAAAGTTGTGTGGTCGAAGAAATCGATTCAAAATGAACAACAAAAATATTTCATAACTTCTCCAGCACAGCGGATAGGAGCTGTTAAGAACAAAAAGACAAGAAAAGTACTTAAACATTTTAAATTAGTCATTATTATGGCAGTATTATGTATGCAATAAAATTTTAAAATATAGGCCTACAATTACATACATAAAAATATTAACCAAGCAGCCTTGTCATTATAGTCCCTCATGTCCGCTGCATTCTCAAAACTTT
Organism: Labeo catla; assembly: GCA_012976165.1. Lineage (NCBI taxonomy): Eukaryota > Metazoa > Chordata > Actinopteri > Cypriniformes > Cyprinidae > Labeo > Labeo catla. The sequence goes on from VONZ01000953.1 coordinate 185,129, forward strand.
GAAAATACCCAAAATATCAAAATCAACTGTGGCGGCAGATACTTTTCTTATTTAGTGCCCACACTCTGGAACAATCTACCCAACACTGTTCAGAAGGCAGACACACTCTGTCAGTTTAAATCTAGATTAAATCTCTTTAACCCATCTCTTTAACCCAGCCAACATAACACATTAACACATTTCTTTAATTCAAGTCCATTAAAGGATGGTTAGGCTGCATTAATTAGGTCAACCAGAACCGGGAATAATTTCCATAACACCTGATGTACTCATTGCATCGTAAGAAGAATGGCATCTACACTAATATTAGTCTGTTTCTTTCTTATTCCAAGGTCACCAGATGATGGATCAGCACCTAGAGATGACCTCTACATCCTAAATGTCCTAAATGAGTCCTCTGCAATCTGACTTTGCTGCCACATGGAACTTTTGCATTATTGACACACTATTGTCCTATTAAAAACTGTAAAGTTGTTTTGACAACCTGTTTTGTTAAAAAGCGCTGTATAAATAAATGTGTTTGATTTACCTCATGTAAATAAGAGGTTGCATGCAACTTATTTCTGCTAATCTTCACATTTCTCATGACACCTATCATTTTGAGAGATAAAATTTAAGAAAACCATTTCAGCTATAGTGGGTCTATTTTTGAACTTGAGATTCAAATAAACAACATATTTTTAAATTTATTCTTAATCCAAGCATGTGACATTTAATTTATAGCAGACAACTATGCAACAGGCCATATGAGCTGTGCATTCCTGGGTTCATATGATCACACTGTGAATAAATCAAATCCATGAGTTTTATCACTGAGGTGCCATGTACATAAATTTTTACATAGGTTCCTACTGTCCGAATAGGGCTTCTCTCACAGATTTCACTTGGTGATACATAAATGTGATTACGAAAGGTACCAGTCAGTTTTTGTGCAACCACTTAATGTTCCTCCCATGGACTATTGCAGAGAAATTAAGACTTGTAATTTTAATTATAACTTGTGAGTTATGTATTATTATTTTAATAATCGTGGTGTTAATGTTGTATCATTCAATATCTGTTGTACAGATTGTTTAAGAACAAAATGAAAGAATTGAAAATAATGATTGAAAATAATCAGTTTACGGGTCCAATATTACAATAAAATACGTTTAATTATGACTTCTTTGTTTTTATACAATTACAAATTACAATCAAATCCAGTGAATTAAATGCATTTATAAAACAAAGGAACGTTTCACAACAAAAAAGTTCAGCAAGTTATATCATTAAACTGCTGTAGTCTTAACTAGTGGATATCATCATTCCTAGAGGTTTTTAAGTTTTTTATTTTTGTATTTTTTTATTTTTATTTTAGACATGAGTCAACAAATTTGAACAGGCTCCCTTTAAACCAAGCCCAAGGTCATAGGTTGCTTTGCCAAATATCTTCTCAAAAACCGGTCTCTCAAAGTCTCCAGAAATGTTTGTAAGGTCTTCCTGCAATTGAAATTTTGAAAAATTGAAAATTTTGTTTCAATTTACACTGACAGTCATGATAAAAGAAAGAAAGGGAAAAAAAAGAATTTTACTTAAAGGCTTTAGTTTGGGATATTGAATCATGAACATCCTCATTTTCATATATTTTCTGGACCACTTTCTTTTGTGCAGGAAACTTCCATGCCAGGAACACTACATCACTGACCATCTCACTGCACAGCATCTGAAATACAGCAATGTAAACAAACAGAATTACTAGCAAAATCATAAGATTAAAGATAAACATCACTTACAACTCCCTCAAAATTGACAATTTCTTAAAGACGTGTAATACATCTTTAAACCCTGCCACTCCTAGAGCCTACTATACTCTGGCCTCAGCTACAACCACAATGACTGAGGGCAGATCAGAGTAGACGTTTGAGGGAGAGCTAATGAAGTCCATAGGCTGGAATTATGCAAACAAACCTAACAGGTAATTGGTAACAGGAAGTGAGACTGGAGTTTCTGACACTTAATATGGGCACTTAAAAAAAAAACAAGATTCTCAACTAAAACTAGATGAACTTACGAAGAAAGTCCAGAGATTCCCTTTCTCCAAGTATGGACCAGTGAGGACTTCTGCATTTTCCAAGAAGTTTTTCTGCAAAGAGAAGAAAAACTACATGAAAGAGTCAACGACAGGCCTATAGTCATACAGAAATACGTTGACGTGCGTAGCACATAGTACATGACAAATAACAGTAATATGAACCTATCCAGTACTCCTGCCCTGAGAGCAGCGCATAGTTTAGCAAAAATAACAGTAATACGAACCTATTGGGTACTCCTGCCCTGAGAGCAGCGCATAATTCAGTTTAGTACTGTTATTTTACTCAGTGCACCCTGAAGGCCCTGAGGCATAATTCAGTTTAGTACTGTTATTTTTACTCCTGCCCTAAAGAGCAGGCGCATAATTCAATTTAGTACTGTTATTTTACTCCTGCCCTGAGAGCGAAGCATAATTCAGTTTAGTACTGTTATTTTACTCCTGCCACAGAGCAGTATAATTCCAGTTTAGTACTATTTATTTTTACTCCTGCCCTGAAGGCAGCGCATGGTTTAGCAAAATAGCAATCACGGACTTCTAATGAGTACTCCTGCCCACAAGAGCGGCGCCATTCAGTTTAGTACTGTTATTTTTACTCCTGCCTAGAGGCAGCGTAGTTTAGTAAAAATAACAGTAAACAAGGCTTATTGAGTACTCCTGCCACGAGAGCAGCGCACTTAATTCAGTTTAGTACTGTTATTTTACTCCTGCCGAGAGCAGCACATGGTTTAGTAAAATAACAGTAAACAAACTTCATGAGTACTCCTGCCCCGAGAGCGGCCATAATTTAGTTTAGTACTGTTATTTTACTCCTGCCCGAGAGCACCCCTTAATTCAGTTTAGTACTGTTATTTTTTACTCCTGCCACAACAGAGAGCAGCATGGTTTAGCAAAAATAACAGTATCTCTGAGCTATTGAAATTACTCCTGCCCACAGAGCGGCGCGCCAATTCCAGTTTAGTACTGTTATTTTACTCCTGCCCACAAAGAGGCAGCGCATGGTTTGAGTAAAGAAATAACGGTAAACGGAATATTGAGGTACTCCTGCCCACAAGGAGGCAGTGCATAATTCAGTTTAGTACTGTTATTTTACTCCTGCCCTGAGAGCAGCGCATGGTTTGTGAAATAACGAGTAATACGAACCTGGTAGTACTCTGCCCTGAGAACTGGCCCCGCGCCAATTCCAGTTTAGTACTGTTATTTTTACTCCTGCCCTGAGGCAGCGCATGGTTTAGCAAAATAGCAATTAATGCAGACTTCTATTAATTACTCCTGCCACAGGTGGCATAATTCCAGTTTAAGGTACTACATTATTTTACTCCTGCCCTGGAGCGGTGTATGAATTCAGTTTAGTACTGTTATTTTTACTCTCCTGCCCTGAGGCAGTGTATAATTCAGTTTAGTACTGTTATTTTTACTCCTGCCACAGAGGCAGACACAGCAAAGAGCCAGCAGTAATACGAGGAACCTGTGAGTACTCCTGCCCACAGAGAGCAGCATAATTCCAGTTTAGTACTGTTGTTGCACTCCCTGCCCTGAGGCAGTATAGTTTAGCAAAATAACGGTATCTGAACACTATTAATTACTCCTGCCACCAGAGGCAGCGCGTAATTCCAGTTTAGTACTGTTATTTTACTCCTGCCCACAAGGAGCAGTAATTTAGCAAAAATAGCAATTATCTGAACCTATTAGATACTTTCCTGCCCTGGTGGCGCGCTTAATTCAGTTTAGTACTTTATTTATTTTTACTCTCCTGCCCACAAGGAGCAGTGTATAATTCAGTTTAGTACTGTTATTTTTACTCCTGCCGCGAGGCAGCATAGTTTATGAAATAGCGGTAATGCAGACCTGTGTGAATTACTCCCCTGCCCTGAGAGCAGGCATAATTCCGGTTTGAGTACTGTTATTTTTTACTCCTGCCCTGAGGCGAGCATGGTTTAGCAAAAGAAATAACGGTAATGCAGACCTGTGGCCAGTTACTCCTGCCCGCAAGGAGCGGCATGAATTCAGTTTAGTGCGGTATTTTACTCCTGCCCACAGAGGCAGCGGTTTAGTAAAATAACGGTGAAAAGCAAACAATGAGTACTCCACCGCCCTGAAGGCAGCATAATTCAGTTTAGTACTGTTATTTTACTCCTGCCCTGAGGCAGCGTAGTTTAGCAAAATAACAGTGTCACAGACCTATTGGGCCTCCTGCCCTGAGGCGGCGCGTAATTCAGTTTAGTGCATTATTTTACTCCTGCCCACAAGAGGCAGCGCATGGTTTGAAGTAAAAATAACGGTAAAAGCGAGACTATTAATTACTCCTGCCCTATAAAGAGGCGGCGCGCTAATTCGGTTAGTACTGTTATTTTTTACTCCTGCCACAGAGGCGAAGCGCGCCAGTTTAGTAAAATAACAGTATGGCTAATGAGTACTCCTGCCCACAGAGAGCGGCGCGCTAATTCAGTTTGGTACTGTTATTTTACTCCTGCCCGAGGCAGCACATAGTTTAGCAAAATAACAGTAAACAAACCTATTGAGTACTCCTCCTGCCCGAAAGCCCATAATTTAGTTTGGTACTGTTATTTTTACTCCGCGAGAGCGCCTTAATTCAGTTTGAGTACTGTTATTTTTACTCTGCCCTGAGGAGCGAAGTAGCATAGTTTAGCAAAAATAACAATGTCTGAGCTCTATTAAGTACTCCTGCTTACAGAGGCAGCGCGCATAATTCAGTTTAATTGCCTGTTATTTTTACTCCTGCCCACAAGGAGCGAAGCGCGCTTGGTTCGGTTCCTGCCCCGAGAGCAGCGCATAATTCAGTTTAGTACTGTTATTTTTACTCCTGCCCTGAGAGCAGCGCATAGTTTAGCAAAAATAACAGTAATACGAACCTATTGAGTACTCCTGCCCTGAGAGCAGCGCATAATTCAGTTTAGTACTGTTATTTTTACTCCTGCCCTGAGAGCAGCGCATAGTTTAGTAAAAATAACAGTAAACGAACCTATTGAGTACTCCTGCCCGGAGAGCAGCGCATAATTCAGTTTAGTACTGTTATTTTTACTCCTGCCCTGAGAGCAGCGCTAATGTTAATACTAGCGCTAACTGAGTAATTAAATCTCACGGAGATTTGAACGAGTTCTGTTGTCGCTCATATCGGTATCACAGACAGCGCGGTAGCATTGGAAAAGCATGTTTTACTCAATCTACCCCATAAGCAGCTTTGGTGCGATCGACTGATAAAGCAGTTGAATGAAAATGCATAGGATATGATATGTAGTCGATGATTATTTGTTCTGTGCGTCTTTGCCGGCTAATTATCTCAGTAAACGTTAGAGTTATGTTGATTTATTATTATTTTTTAAATAAAATACATGGTAAATTCACTTACCTTGCAGCAAATGCCTCCCACGAAGCATTAATAACGTTTCTGTCTGAAGTGTTCCCTCCACACGTCCAAATTTCCTGACCCCGCCTCTGCTTCAATTTCATTGGTTGAATCTGTAAACCAATCATTTGCCTTTCTGCCCTCAGAACATCTTTGGATAAGTGAAACTCTAATCTGCATCATGTTTTTGGATTGAACTGTCTGAGGTAAGAACATATTTTTAAAAAAATCAAACATATAGATGAGCTGTTCACAGTGATATCTATAACATGGTCTATTAATGACAAACAAACACCAGCACCGGCCAACACAAAACATGACGCACAAGACAAACAAAAATGTATGGAATATGGATGTCAGGATCTCAACACTGAAATCCAAAACTGAACTATACCAGTGTCAGGATCCAGACGCACAAAATGCAAGGCAGACAGGAGAGCACATAGCCCAAAGAACAAAGCTGCACATTCACACAAAGACAAAAGAACAAGATAATACAGAACATGAGTGTCAAGATCCTGACAGAGAATCACTGTCAGCCTTTACACCAGGGTTATTAACTAAAACTGACACTAAAACTTAAATTAAAACCATTAAAAACATTTGCACTACTTGGAATAAAAACTTTTTATTTCTCAGTTTAGTTTAACAGTTTAGTTAAAACTAAAATAAAAATTAATAAAAAACTCTACAGACTCTCTCTATACATATGAGCAACATCACATGAGTAGACTTGAGATATGACTGTATATCAGCACGGCTGTGACTCGTAGGCCAGGTGCCGTAGGTAATTACAGTGTGCCGATATATAGCCATATCTCAAGTCTACTCGTGTGATATTGCATTTATACAGTTCGACGCCATGAGTGTGTAAATACATAAACAAAATAACGGAGTGTCTTTAAAAGCCCTCTTTCGTGCAAACTACTTTTTTCCGCCACGGATTCAAATCAAAGTTTGACAGTTGATCAGTTGAGCCAAAGCCTTCATTACTAATTCCAAAATGGCACTTTAAAACTAGTAACGAAGGAATGCTGAGTTGCTTCATTAAAAGCTTATTGTTTTACTGTAGTAAAAGCAAAGTGTTAGGTGTACTAATGTTGGAGTATTATGAGAGAGAGATGGACTGAGTGATCGTGATTACCTGCATCTGATACAGCATTCATTTTTCAGTTCCAAAAAAAAAAAAAAACATTAGTTTGAATATCCGCTGAGGAAAGCATCATCTTTGTCATAACGTTAATATCCTTTCATCTGTTCAGGGTGATTTGTGATGACAGCGCTGCTCAGTGCATTTGTTTGCTGCATGAAGCTGATGTTGAAACTTAAAATAACTTCCCCTTATGACAGCATTTATTTTTTGAACGTAAAAGTCTTTACTATTTAATGGCGGAACAATGTAACTAAAATTACCATCACGGACACACACCGTTTCTCAATACTAAACAGTATCAAATACCTTTATTTATATAAGTATTATTTATATAAAATACATTATTGAATATCGCTAGTATTTATATAAAATATTATTTATTAAATACTATTTAATAAACAACAACAGCCATCAAAAAAGTTCCTATAGGCAATTCAGTCACATGTAAAGTTACACAGGCAGCGCTCTGATATACAGCATTGAATTTACATAAACATGATGATATTTTGCCAAAATGATTTGCTCTGGAACAAATAATAGATTAATGAGACCAAAGACTGCCCGTTAGATTTGGCCAAAACAAATTATATCTCATGTTTAACCACTATAGAGACATTAGAGCCATTGGCAAATTCCAGTAGATCTGGCCGCGTTGAGGCTTCTCTCATGCAGGTTCATGAGTGCTGGATGGCCACTTACGCCCTGGAGCTCACATGTCTGAAAACGCTGACGCAAATTTTCAAATAGGTGTTATCTTTATTAACAAGCTGCATATTTAAACTATAAACAAGTACATTCTCACCTGAAAACCTCTTTCTATTCATTTCTTTCGTACATTCTATGACACAGTCTGTTGGACTCTAATAGCACACTCTTATTACCCAATCAGATTTGAGAACCAGACAGAACTGTTATATGTGTCTGTATGTATGTACATATACATACAGACACATAGTGTATATATATATATATATATATATATATATATATATGAAGAGTTCAGATGCAAAACCAGCTAAAAGCCATCTCGGTCAAAAATTAGATAATGATACTGAGTGAATGCTCCTGACACATACTATACATCCATCAAATACTTTTACTTCAAACTCGCTAAATTCCAGCCTCAGCCCAATCAGAAGTGCCAGTACTTACATAGAAACCTATACAAAGTAGCCAGAAAGAAATGCTCATATATATATGATATAATGCTAAATGATATAATAAACACTATAATAGTAGCTTTACACATGGCATGAAAATGCATTAGTAATTATTGGATCTTGATTGGATCAAACCTAACTGCATTAAAAACCACGCACAGATGTACTCTGGATACACTGTGATCGGATTGTAAACAGGCCACTGAAAACATGTGTAGGTGGCCTGAGATGGATATTGAACATGTTTAAACAATGCCTAAAATGCAAACAAATGTTTTTGGAATTTCTGCATAATTTTCATCTGCAGTTCTTTCCTTTCCTTTCCTTTCCTTTCCTTTCCTTTCCTTTCCTTTCCTTTCCTTTCCTTTCCCTTTCCTTCATTTAATGATTATTATTATGTTATTACCATGTTAGTAAAATGCAACATGTATTTGAGAGTAGGAATTCTAGGGCCCTAACAGCAACTGTATACAACTGTAAATAAATAAATAAATAAATAAATAAATACATTCTAGTGAAGTTTTTGCCTTATGATTTTAACGTAAAACTTAAACTATTTGTGGAATACATTTCTTCATGCATGCACTAGAAATACAGTATATTTGCCTTGACAGTTGCCAGAGTGTCACCCGTACCACTGAAACTCCAGAGAATTATGTCAATTCTTAAGACAGTCAAACAGGTGGAGAGACCCAGTGTAACAGGCCCTTGACATCGATGAACAAGATGAATAGAATTTCTGACAGGTGCTTTTTATTTACTCCAAAATCATGATGCATCAATGATAATCAAAATTATTTTTTTATCAAAAGATGCACAGCATTGCTTTCACAAAAAATACTTTTTACCATGTTACATTGTGAAACTATACAGGTGATAAATAATAAATAAAACCAAATCTAAAATTTGCCAGAAATGATGCAATCTAAAAACAATTCATGCATGTCAAAAAAAAAAAAAAAGTGATGTGAATAAAGGTGATGTGAATAAATGCCAAGCTCTGTCATGAAACTCAAGATTGTGCAGGCTGATGGGTTGTTTATGCAAACTGATAATATTCACAGCATTTAACTACTTGGTACAAGCTGATTGGTTCATGTTGCATACGCAGAAAATAAGCTTGCTGCTTTGCATGTAAATGGCTGGTAAGCATGCACTAGAGCATTTTACAGCACGCTCTTGGAGTTACTTTGCACCTCTCCAGCTTCCTCAGCTCCACCCGTATAGATCTGCTATGGGTTATTATATATGCTACTTGTGCAGAAGCAGTATGTCTTAAATACTCACAGCACCATATTGGTGTACTGTATGTATTAGCAATAACAAGTTCCTGTACTTGGAATAGCAAATCTATTCCACCAAGACTAAATACATTGAAACTGTCATATCCATTACCATGCTAAAATCTTTAGAAAGTTGACATGATATAAATGCAATTAATTCACACTAAATGAAAGCTATGAGCTAAATAACCTCAAAAACTCAACAAAAGCACAACACAAAATAAGTTCTACATCTCACCCCATTTCTTATGATTTAATCATCTGTGTCACCCAAGGTAATTTCACCTCCTGATCATCAAGAAAGTGCTGTGTCCTGCTACTAGTTGGATTGACTCAACAATAGGACTGCAAATAATAATTGATTAATCACTTAATTATTCATTTAACCAAACAAATAAATTAATTAATAAAAATAAATAAATAAACACACACACACACACGTTTGTTTTTGTGAATTGTGTGGACTTTCCATAGACTTCTATAGATTTTATACTGACCAAACGATATTGTCTATCCCCTAACCCAACCCTAACCCTAAACCTACCCCTTACAGAAAACAACACAGGTCGGTCCCCATTAATGTCAAAATTTCAGGTTTTACTGAAATATATATGTAGCAAAACAAGTACACACACACACACACACACACACACTTCTCTGTTCATTGTCTGGTCTACTCATTGGTATACAGCCTGCTTACCTCCTGCAATCTCCTTCAGCATCTCCATTGTGTGTTCACTCTTACCCATTGCTACTCACCCGCATTCTGTGAATCAAGATAATAATTCTGTCTCTTAGTCTGGAATTTTTGTAACAGAAGACCAGATCAACACCACAAGCAACAAACCACAGACCTGTTTCAGGAGATTGTGGATTCGCTGCGACAGGCTTTAGCATTCACATTGCCATCGATCATCATACCAGTCACTCCTTCAACTTCCGTTTGCTTGGACAGTCTCATGGCCAGTCTCATGGCCAACCCGGCACCCTACTCTGGCTCAGAGGAGGACTGCAGCAGATTCCTTACTCCTACAATACTCACTGGCCCTCGAGATGCAGCTGCACCAATTTCCTACTGAGACATCCAAGATCTCATTTGCCAACTCTCTGTTATCGGGGTGAGCATTCCAGTGGGGAGAAACCACTTAGAGCCAGGACTTCAATCATTCAGCGGCTTTGTGGTCCATTTCTGAGGAGTATTTGGGAGATGTACCACTTAAAACAAGCAAAAATGTCAATAACAGATTATGTTTTTTGTTTCCGCACTCACAGCCGCTAGTGGGTGGAATGAGTGCTTGCTCCTCACCACCTACCAGCAAATATTGAAAACCGAGTTGCAGTTGCATTTTGCTGCATACAATGATTCTATCAGCCTAGAACACTTCATCCAACTTTTGATCCGCATCTCTTATCATATGCAGACCTATAGGAAAGAACTAACGGGCCAACAGTCCTCCATTTACCATCAACAGCCAATGCATGCCAGTGCTCCAGAACCACCTACGGAGCCCATGATCCTAGACAGAGCTTGTTTATCTCTGACTGAGCGGCAACGGCCACTTGCCCTGGGTCTTTGTCTGTACTGCAGAGTATGACGGCATATCCTCTCTGCATCTTCTGTCCATCCTTCTTGTCCTGTGGTAAGTGTCTTTCATTCTCCTAGTTCTTATGCATTTTTACTCACCACTGAAGTCACCCTTACTGCTTGCAATGTTTCTTTTACAGTGCTTGCTCTCCTTGGGCAAGAGCTGTTATCCAGAAAGTTTACCTCTACTTTAATGAATCCTCTAACAACCAGTGTAGTTAACTCCAGGTCTATTAAGAGCCCTACTGATCAACAGTCTGTGGATATACCTCCCTGCTATGCTAACTTCAGTAACGTATTCTGTCCAAAGAGAGCTTCCCAACTGTTTCTGCACCTCAGTCTTCACAAAGCTGAACCTTCGTAATTTGTACAACCTTATCCGGACAGTGAAACCTTTCCAGCCTTACTCTGTCCATGTGCCTTCTACTCCAGAAAGCTCACCCTGAATTATGACATCTGGAATAGAAAGCTGCTGGCCAATAAACTGGCCCTGGAGGAATGGAGGCACTAGTTGGAGGGTTCCAGACATGCCTTCACAGTACTTTCCAACCCTAAGAATCTTGAATACCTCAGAGAAGCCAGATTTACCAGATTTGACTTTAAGATCTCATACAGACTCAGTGGCCAGAAATGTCTAAAGATGTGAGAAGGTTTGCCAAAGGATGTATTGAATGTGCCACCATATGCACAGAACTCTCTTTGCCAGCCAGCCACTGGACTCATGCCTTTCCAGTGCAAACTCAGCTTCTAGCCCCCTTTCGTCTTGTGGTCCAAGGAATCCTGAGATGTCCCTGCTGTTGATTACTGGTTCCAGGAGAGTGAGAGGGTCTGGGACTCAGCCCACCACCTCCAGTGAGTATTGTGCCACCAGAAGAGCCATGCTGATGCCTGATGGGACAATACTCCATCTATTCAACCCAGGCTAAAGGTGTGGCTCTCAATGAGGGACATCAGCAGAAAGCTGAGCCCCAGATACCTTGGCCCCTTCAAGATCATTAGTCGGATCCACCCTGTCACTTATCAGCTTCAGCTCCCTGCACACCTTAGAATTCACTTATCCTTTCATGTGTCGCAACCCAAGCCTTACCAAAATTTCGTTTCCGATCCTTCCATAGAGCCTGGTCCCTCCGGTATTAGTGAAGGATGGTACTGCCTTCGGAGTCAAATAAATCTCCTGGGTTCCCATGATGTTCTTAATTCCAATCTCCTTGCTGCTTTCCATGCATCCCATCCTGACAGTCCTGCACTCAGGAGCCTCAGGAGAGTGTGTCAGTAGCTAGATTTACATGTGCAATTTTTGGTTCAATCGGACTGTATTCAATCCGATTGATGAATCAGAATGTAGTGTTTACATGAACGCTAAATAAAGTGACTGGGTTGATGTGCTTGTTTATATGTCACGCTGTTTATATGTTCTCACTGTTTTCACATAATAACCACTCTGCTACACTGTTTTTTATTTGTTTTTAATAGCAGAATTAATAGTTATCCATTTTTGGATAACTATTAATACATTTATACGCATTTATACAACACTTTATTCAAAAGGAAGAAACGCGTCATATGTCATTACGCTATTTCTGTGTCATTGCACATGCGCAGTCCTTTCAGTTTCGGTTTTCAATCCGATCGAGTATTTACATGCACTCTCAATCTCAGTTATAGAAGGAATACACCACCCCCTTCAATTTGATCGTAATTTCATTCCGATCAAGCTCAATCGGATTGATGAAGGTGTGTACATAAAGGCTTTTCAGTCCGATTGAGCCGTCAATCCGATTGCAAATTTATTATTTGGTTGCATGTAAACGTAGCCACTGTGTCACCAATCTCCACCATCACTCTCTTATTCCGCTTACAGTCCCCCGATTACTGATCACTTGCACCTGCAACCCATCAGCACACTTATAAACTCTCATAAAATCTAATAAAATCTGAGTCTGGTATAGCTAATCTAGATGCCAATACACTCTTAAAAATAAAGGTGCTTTAAAAGGTTCTTCACAGAATGCCATAAAAGAACCATTTTTGGTTCCACAAAGTTCTTTAAAGAACCATCTCTTTCTTACCTTTTTATAATCTGAAGAGCCCTCTTTCACCACAAAGAACCTTTTGTGCAACAGAAAGGTTCTTCAGATGTTAAAGGTTCTTTATGGAACCATTTAGACAAAAAAGGTTCTCCTATGGCATTGTGAAGCACCTTTATTTTTAAGAGTGTATTTCCAGTTTTGTTAGCTTTCCTTACATAGTTCCCACATTGTGTGCAATGTTGTGCAGCAAAAAAAATAAATAAAATAAAATAAGTCAATGCCAAAGGCATCAATGCCATCTTCATCATCCAGTTTATAGTCATTCATTTTAAAGAGACATCTCCATGATTTTTAGCATCCAAAAACAAAAATCATCTGCATACATAACTTGCTTTGCTCAAGTCATTCTGACCCTTTGTTGTTGTGAAGTTAATCTGCCAGTGTCAGAAAATAGCTCTGCTCCATTAACCAGGGGCCATATGTATTAAGCCGCTCGGAGTAAAATTTTAGTCTTAAATCTGTAAAAATTCTAAGAATTATGTAATTTTACTCTTATTTCTAGACTTAAGAATAAGAGTGACTCATAAAGGTTCTTAAATGTGTTAAACAAAGGTCTCAGCTCCTAAATTATTTAAGAGAGCTGAGAGGTCTCCTAACCAAGTTAGGAGTAACAAGATGGCAGCAAAGAGGAGGAGACACACACTTTCCAAGATATGAGCTATTAGAGTTTTATGATGATATGAAACTGATAAAACAATACAAACTTTATCATCAAGATAGTGTTTTTCTTTTTTCTTTTTTTCATAACTGACCAAGTAAGAAACTTAATAACTTCTTCCAAACTAAAAATCAATGCTCTAACTGCAGAAATTAAAGAAGTAATTACCTTTTTTCACTGAAAAATTGGAAAAAATGCAGCAATGCACCAATGATGACACAGTAAGCAGGGTCTTAAATATTGTGACACTAACCCCACCAAACACAACAGTGGCCAAAAGTGGTGTGTGGAGGGTTTTAATGACCTCACATTTCACTTAAAACTTGAAAATATGAAAGTATTAAAAAAGAAAGAAAGAAAGAAAGAAAGAAAGAAAGAAAGAAGAAACACACACACACACACACACACATACACAGGTCAGTGTTGCTAACTGCTTTCAACTGAAAGCTAAAACAGTCACTAAATGTTGCTTATGAGGATGAGGTCATAATGGTGAGTTCACTAATCCATATAATTTGTTTTTTTTTTTTGCTGATTTAAGATTCTTGCATCATCCACATTCCTAATCATCACACAAATCCCAGAAGAGTCTTTCCACCACTGCTTGAAGTACTATAGTGCCATTCATTTTCATTAAAATACGCTTTGGTTACTATAATCAGAATATGACTTCCACTATTCACATCAACAGGTGGGTAAATAAAAAAAAAATACCATCTCTAACAACTTATATCTGCAGAAAAACTGTAATTACTGCTTCAGAGAATTCAAACAGGTGGCTCACACTTCTGTAATTACTGCTGGTGGCAAGCTTTTAAATGGCAATGACTATTCATTTTTTAGAGGTGTACACAAATGAAAATATTTTTTCCTTCTTTCCAGTGTTGTATCATATAACCACACATGCATTCAAAAGACTCCTGTGGGACTCTAAACCTCTGGTGAATGGCACAGCCTCTCCACTCATCTACTGTTAAATAAACGGGTCAGGAAGTAAAGAAAATTAGCAACAATAAAATCCAGCTATAACAATCTTCTATATTTAAATTCCTAAAGTGCTCATTGTCATTGTTTTCAAAGAAAATGAAACAAAATACCTATGCTGAGTTGTCAGCACTCAAGTTCTGGACAATGAGAGAGAGAGAGAGAGGATAGATAGATAGATAGATAGATGCCTTAATTTTGCATCAAGAGCCTGAAGGATCCTTAGATCCTTACATGCAAATTATTGTGTTGTGTTCAAATGTTATGTTTGTTTTTAATTTTATTTATAATCATTGATTTACATAATTATTTATAAATATTTTACAATCATTAGTCATTCACAATTCATATTTAATTATTTATTTGATTTAAGTATTTATCATTTATTCATATATATTATTCATTTATATGTTTTTATATTTTATATTTCTTATTATTTTCCTTGCTTAAGCATTTTCATTATTGTTCAGTTCCATGATTGTGGGGTTTCATGAATTGTTTGGTCTAAGAAATAGATAACCGTCACAATGGCGTCGTGTGCGGTATGATGAGGAGGAGCGAGAAGATCCAGAACATGTAACTTTATTAAATAATCCAAAACGTGAACAGGAACGGACAGGAAACAGCAGGGAACCAAACACAAATACAACGAATGAGACTTTAACTAAAGACAGAGTGACTAGAAAACAATATAAGAACCGACAATCTAACTGAGGACACAATAATTGTATCATAATTGAAAATGGAACAGGAAAGACCAAATAAGGGCATACACGGAAAAAAAACAAAAAAAAACAAAAAACACACAAAACAGTCCAAAGGGTGTGACACTAGACACAGACACAGAGCATATACGACCATGGTGGGTCAGGGAGTTCGGGAAGCCACGGCAGAGTACACAGTCCAGCCGGCCATGGCGGATCAGGGGAGTAGCCCCCCCCCCCAAAATTTTCCTGGGGGAACTTAGGGCATAGTCAAACTGGGAGAGCACAGGAAGGCCAGGCTTAGTAGGCGCCGGCACAGGAGGGCGCTCGGGAGGCGCCGGCACAGGAGGGCACTCGGGTGGTGCCGGCACAGGAGGGCGCGCTGGAGGCAGCTCGGGCTCTGGAGGGCGCGCCTGAGGCAGCTCGGGCTCTGGAGGGTGCGCTGGAGGAAGCTCGGGCTCTGGAGGAACGGACGGGATCAGTGGAGGCTTGGGAGAGCTGGACGGGACCAGCGGAAACACAGAAGAAAATAATCCACGTGAAGCCACAGTGTCCTTAATATATATCTGGCTTGCCATATTGACAGCCGATAATCCAGAGCGCGGGGGCGTGGCTGGAGTCTGTGAGCTGGCCGATGCCGGAGTCTGTGAGTGAGCCGCTGCCTGAGTCTGTGAGCTGGCTGCAGGTTCTGGGCTGAGGATGAGGGAGGAGCTATGGAGAACTTGGGTGAGCGAGGGAGGACCGGAGGGAGTGAGCTCGTTGGAGCAGCACGTGGAGGACGCTGGCTGGTGGTGAGCTAGAGCGGCCACGTGTTTACAAATGGGGGTAAGATTAGAATCTTCCACATCGACAAAGAAATTGGAACGACAAAGAGCAAGGACATGGTTGATAAATTCCGCAACGGGTCTGCGGCTATCGTCAGGAGTTATGGAACAGAACGGTTTGTCATCGTTTAGCCCCATTTGAAAACACGCGTTGATCATGGCGTCGCTCCAACTCACCAGGTGACCAACGCTCAGGAATTCCTCCACATATTGCTCCAACGGCCTCTCCGCCTGCTGAATGTTCATCAGGAAATCCTCAGCCCAGAGCATTTTGTTCGGTCGGTTCTTCTGTCACAATGGCGTCGTGTGCGGGGAATGATGAGGAGGAGCGAGGAGATCCAGAACATGTAACTTTATTAAATAATCCAAAACGTGTAAGGAACGGACAGGAAACAGCTGGGAACCAAACGCAAACACAACAAATGAGACTTTAACTAAAGACAGAGTGACTAGAAAACAATATAAGATCCGACGATCTAACTGAGGACACAACCAAACTTAAATACACAGCCTAATCAGGGGGAGACAGGTGTGGACAATCAAACAGTGACATCATAATTGAAAACGGAACAGGAAAGACCAAATAAGGGCATACACAGGGGAAAAAACACACAAAACAGTCCAAAGGGTGTGACAATAACGGGGATGTTTATGGAAATTCAAGGTTTATGGGATGTTAAATCCATTTGATATATCATTGTTCTGTGAGCTGTACTCCCCAGACGAAGTTTGAACATTGAGACACACGCAGCTAAATCTGTTCAATAAATTCTGTTATACCTTTTACCATCATCACTTCGTCTCCTGCTTCTGCTCTTTTCTGGCTTCCATCGGTCAACTTCATAACTGACAGAAACCTGCTGTTAGTGGGGTTGGGGTAACTACAGCTTGCTGACTAGTTGTTCTGTTACCGGAAAGACTGATATTTTCTGACGGGATCTGGTGTCCGGGGCTGGATCCTAATGGCGTGGGGACCTGATCTAACAAGCTAAAGAAATTAATGCAACTGTATAAGGTAAAACAAGCTTGTTTAGAAAGAGATTTAGGCACATCAATAAATAAAAGGCCACTATGATCCCAAATTATATACTGTTTGAGAAAAACACTAAAAGTTTAAGAGTTTGAAAGTAAAACTGTACTAAACTTTAAAAGTTTTTTTTTTTTTTTTGACACTACTTTTGACTACAGATGTGAAACCTCCTGTACATTAATAATAAATGAATAATGCACAAATGTTTGTGTCCATTTAAATGAGTCATATTATACGATTTCATGTTTTCTTTTGCCTTTGGCATGTTACAAGCTGTCTGTGCATATTCTTTATACAAGTTAAGACTCAGCCACTCCTTCCTAAAACGGCTCATTTAAACATGCCCCCACAAATCTATGTCACTGTGTGGAAGGATTTGCATAACACTACCCAAATGTATATGCAAAGAAGGCGTAACTTTTATTCTTGCTGTAGTATTGTTGCAGCCACCATTTGGTGGAGACGCTGAGCTCTGAGCCCTCTCTTGGACAGCACGCCAAATACGCATAACCTTTACTCAGTTTATTATATGTAAGTGTGAACTTGTGAAATATAATGTTTGATGACTGCCACTATAGTTCAGGAAGAAAAGGGTTTTGTAAGCCGAGTGTTATTATATATGTGTACCAGGTTGATAACACATAATAAATGTTTACTAGAGGAAGAAACCACTTAGCTACAAAAGTATTACAAATTCACTTCCCTTAATTATTGTACTTTATGAAATGTATTTTCAGTCAATCACTAGTTTGTCCAAGTAAAAATTGTAGCCTTCTGTAAAACTATTAACTTTTCTGGGAGAAAATTAACTAAAGGCAGGTAAAGTTCAAGCTTTAAGCTAAGGTGACATTAATTAAGAAAATGATGACTTCAAATGAAACTATTTACACTATTATCCCACAATGCAGTGCAATATGGTTATTCATTTTACAGTAATTTCTTGTCTTATGACAGAAAATTGCCTAGCCTGCAGTGATTTTACAGTACAATTCTAAATTCAGTGTCTGTAGGAAACTGCTGTTAAGTCATGTTAAATCCTGGCCATTTTTTACAGTGCAGTTGTTTTCTAACATAAAATCCTATTAAAATAATGACATAAAATGTTTTGCTGTGTATTTTCATAAAAATTGAGAAAGGGTCCCAAAATTGTGTCTCCAGAATCTACCGCTGGCATTTCTTCACAATGTCACTTCTTCACAGAAGGTAAACACATTCCCAGATCTAATCATCAACTGAGCCTGTGAAAATCAGGTGTGTGTTTATTTGTGTGTGTGCGTGTGTGTCCTCCAGAGCTGATAACCTCCTAGAACCTCCATTAACCAAGAAGAGCCGAAAGTGTTATCAGCTCATACTGACAGCATTCTTTTTCTTTCCTCATTTACACACGTAATCAAGAGTATGTTCCTCAACCTGATGCCAACACTGCTTCAAAACACAAATTGGTCTTTACAAACATACATTAACCTGTCACACTTTTCAACCTTAACTTGAATGAAACAGCATTGTGCCTGTCCTGTCAAGTGAAGGACCGTTAGAGCCAGGCGTCGTATAAAGCGGCCCCCATAGGAATAGTCTCCCATAAAACAGAAATGAGAACCATATGCAATGAGTGACATTTAGAAAAATGATCAATACTTAGAGAAGCAGTGGTATTATCATAGAATTTATAGCACCAAGATTTATCTTAGCCACAGGCAAAGATACGATTAAGAGAGCAGAGGGCTTTTGAGACAGCTCAGCTTGTAAAACATCAGCCCATAATTGTCATAGCATAATATGGCGCTTAACATTTAAAGACATCTGTTTCATTCTGTTATGGCCTGGTATTCATTTTGCATTCGGTTCTGGTTTCGTATAGCTGAAACAAAAATATGGATAAACTGCACATGTACAGTACACAAAAGGCAGAAGATCCCAGGTGCTTTCCAATCACAGTGATGGTTATAATTTACAGCACCCACAGAGCAATACAACTGCAGGAGGGCATGACAATAAAACGATTGTTGTTTCTTTAGCAGTTTGTAATAGGCTGCCACAGAGAATTCAGTTCAACTCTAGGGCAAATTCAGGAAGAATTATCACGCTACAACCTGGAAGGAACAGTGAAAATTTCGAATGAACAAGAAGTAACATTTCATATGCAAATCATGGAATATGAGAGGAAAACACATGATAGGATAGATGTAGTATGGGTGAATGCATAGTATAAGATACATTAAGTCTTCTGGTAAACAGTCAGCACTGAACACTTCCTCTCTTTTAAAATGATTGCCATGCTTCAGCTAGAATCTAGAATCTAAGACGTATTACACAAAGCTGCTTATTCAAATACAGTAACTAACCATGGGCAGTACATCACAAGCATATTCACAAAGTGGAAGAAAATGATAGCTAAAAGCCAGTCTCAATCTTATGTATTCATAGTTTGGTGATTTTCTGTTTCCCACATGTTAAGTGCTGCGACAGTTCTTTGTCATCATTCTGGAGAATGTTTCCTCACTTACTGGCTGACAGACTGACAAGGCCCTAACCCTACCCTTACAAGCCTGTAGCTTTATCTAACATGCCTTTTAAATGAAAGAATGAAGATTGAAGAATATTTTGACATTCCTCACTGAATTATGTCTGGATTTGGTTTTAAACATAAAATTATTCAGTCAGACTGTTATAAAAACAAATCCCTATAATCAGCTAAATGAAAATCATCACTTTCATGAGATGAAAACTTCAGTCATATTAGTGTCCAAAAGTTTAATTTTACAGGAATCTGGTGACCTTACTGAGACCATTAGTTCACAAACTCTGAAAAGTTTCTTGGCTCAGCAAGGACCTTTTTGCTGTGAGGAAACCATGCTCACCAATGGACCACTATGTCACCCACTTTTTTCTCATGAAATAAATAAATCAATTTGATTGTGAACAGAAAAAAAACAAACAAACAAAAAAAAAAAACAAATCTATGCCACCAGGTGTCTATGGCCTTTACATAAAGTTGACCATTCTATTTGAATGAATACATTGAAAACATGGTTCTGGGATTCGGGGTACGGTGTTCGATTGGTTTGTGTCTTATTTGTCTGTTGGAGATGAAGTACCCCAGAGTTCTAAAATTGTATGTGGATTTATGCAGGGATCCCTGTCAGGACCATTTTTTTTTTTTCAATTTACATGCTTCCATTAGGTGCTGTAATCAAAAACATAATATACATTTTCACATTTGTGCAGATGACTTACAGTTCTACTTATCATTGAGTTACAAGGATCTAAATAGTTTGGATGTCCTTCAAGCATGTTTAATAGATATAAAAATAAATAAATGGCTTTAAACTTTCTGCAGTTAAATACTGAAAAAAAAAAAAAAAAAAGTTGTGTTAATTGGTCAGAGCTGAAATATGAATCAGATTGAGCTTGCTCTAAATATGTTTTTCTTTTTTTTTTTTTCAAAAAACAGGTAGTAAGAAATTTGGGTGTTTATTTTGATACTAATTTAAATTTTGAATTTCATGCCAATAATTTGGTTCAGTCTTGTTTCAGTCTCCATCAGTTAAGCAATTTTTCTAAGGTGAGACGGTTTTTTAACTTTAAGGATAAAAAGAAGCTTATTAATGCTTTTATTTCTTCCCATCTTGACTATTGTAATGCCTTGTTTTCTTCTTTGAATCATCATAATTTATCGCATTTACAATTAGTGCTGAATGCTGCAGCCAGATAATTGAAACAAAGTTATTTCATCATATTACACTTGTTTTAGCTTCTTTACATTGGTTATCTGTTTATTTTACAATTGATTTTAAGATTTTATTATTGATATATTAAGCGCTAAATGGCTTGACACCTATGTCCCTAGCTGAGCTTTTGAGACAGAGACTGTATGAAACAGGGAGATGTCTTAGATCTTCTTTTAAAGAACTGCTGGCAGTTCCAAGAAATAGATATATTTTCAGTGATTGTGTTTTTATACTGTGTAAAGCGCTTAAGTACGTACGTGCACTGTAGCTTTAAAATGGCTATATAAATAAAATTTTACTTGCTTATATTGAACATTTTGTTTTATGTCTGGATTTTTTATTTATTTATTTATTTTTTTTTTTTACCTTCATTTATACCTTAATTCCAATGTCCCTAATCAGATTTTAAATCAATTGTAAATGTGATCAATCTGACTACATTCACAATTGCAAAATGCAAATTACCAGCAACATATGGCATGAGAGTTTGTGTTAACTAAAACATTTCTTTTATTTACCAAATTATAAAAAAACACTAATCGGCCGATGCTTTCTGGCATTTCTTGTGTTCTCTTCAACTCTTCAATAAATGCAGGGATAAGTAATAGGGAATACAAGTGAAGAAAACGGGAGAAAAAGTTTTAAAGTAGTGAGAGAGAAAAATAATCCAACTGTAATCTGGTGAAACAAACTGATTGGACATTGCACAAATGGACACTGATTTAATCCATTTACCAAATTGTAAATCTACGTATTGTGAGAGCATAATAAGTTACATATTACTTTTGTGGCTGAATCCAGATAATGAAAATGCATTACATTAACTCTCATTAAATGTGGTCAGACCACCTTTGAGTGTGGTTTCAGTGATCTGATCACAATCCACTGAAAATGTGTTTTAGCTGCTTTTACACCAGACATTTAATGTGGTCAGTTGAGATCTGATCCGGTTGTTTTTCTTTCAGGCTGTTGGTGCATCTTAATGTCACATCTGCATCTGCTAATTCTTAGTCCTGGCACCAGGGGTCCCTGTTACCAATAGTATTGATCATCTGACACTGATTAACAAACACCACTTCTTTAATCTAATTCACTACCTAGTAAATACTTGTTCAGATCTTGTCTCTGTGATATATTGATGTTGCCTTGCTGCATTATAAAAGAAGCATTACTGAGTACCACTATATAATCATTGCCTTTACGTTAGCATTTGTAGCATGTTGTTTTACAAACTTTGTTGATTGTAGACATTTACTTGGATTTAGCATTTCGGCATTTGGATTGTACATCGTCAATGAAACAACAGTTTGCAACATAAAAATCAAGTTTAGTTCATTAAACTCTAGTCAGCTCTGGCTATTGAGAATTTTAACTTCAGCTCTCTTATTCAGAGACAGAAAACAATAAGCAAATCATCGTAGAACTGCTATATCTCACCTTTAACAGTATGTCTAGACAACCTAAAGTCAGCATCTATCATGAATTCTGAATCAGTAGTTGATCAAGGTTGGTTGGGCTTTCCAAAGAAATATAATGAATCTGATTACCGCAAGGTAATCTGTTGTGATGTTCAATTTATTCACGTCTGCCTTCAGCATTTCCAATGAATAAATCAGAAAGAAAATGGCCATAAATAAAACAATCTTACAATTTGTTTGAGAGCCAATTCAATTTGACGTTTTTGGTACCCTGGCACAGCAAAAGAGGCAGGGGAGCAATTAATCTGTTTACATCAAGTGAAAAGATCAGCAGCCAAGTAAGTTCTATGTTCCTTCTTGTAAATCCTATTCTCAGCTGATTTCTTTGTTGGCCCTCCACAATCCTCAGGATGACTTGGCCTTTGGCATACTCTTTAAATGGAATCTAAATCTTAACCAACCTCCTTTGTCACCTAACGCCTGTTGCCAACAGCAAGGCAAGGTCAATCACCACCGCAGACTTGGGCCTTCTCTCCGGCCTGGGCAAGGTTTTGCTAACCTGTTCTCCCTCTGTAACTTGAGCTGGTTTCTCACTTCAATAAAATCCAACTACCCCAGTCTATGTACACTGAACCAACTTTTCATATTTCTTTTCTCAAGCCTGTGGTTTCCTTCCTGTCAGACCTCATTCTGCTCCTAACATTATCACGCTTTCCGATACAGTCTTCTCAGCTTCTTCTGCATTAGGAGGTGTTTACAGTATCTGACAGAGCTCGAGAAGAAGGCTGGTTATAGGCCCTTGGGAAATTCAAGGTCCTGATCTAATCTTTGAATTAAACTGCTGACAATTTAAAGAAAAAAACAGAAGCTGCTTCTAAGAGGAGGGATACGTTGAGGTACATCATCACTTCGTTTTTTTTTTTTTTTCTGGCTGATTTTTTACACTGTTTTCCCCAGAATTTTAAAACTACTGGGAAATCATCCCTGCCTCCTCCTTCATCCATCAACAGCCAAGCTACCATGAGGGTAAACTTTCTTCAAATTCTTGGCAACAGTTATATCTGATCTAAAACTGGACAACAACACAAAGTCAGTCATCAAGAGATAATGTATAGCATGAAAGGCAGTAATTACTGTATTCCCCTGTATAAATACAATGGATTGTTGTAGACAGAACAGTTTAACATTGTAAAAACACATTGTTGTCACAAACCTGTTCCTGTACGTCAGTCTGCTTGCCACCAGAGGTCGCTTTGACATTCACATCACACTGACTGTTACACCACACCCCGGACTACGTTCCCCATCAGCCATTGTGGCTATCACCTGTACCCAATCAGAGACACTATTTAAACCCCTGACTTCTTTTCACTTGTCACCGAGTATTGGTTTGCGTTTAGCACTATTTGTGTGTTAGCAACTGTACGGAGCCTTTAAGTCAGTTCTTGTTTTCTAGTCTAGTCTAGTCTTGTTCTTGTCCCTAGTCATCCGTGTCTTGAATGGCATTGTTATAATGTCTTGTCTGTTTCACTGCCAGCCTTTTTGAACTCTCGCCTGTCTATTCGGATTACCCCTTTATTGCCTCGCCCTTCGGATAACGTTCGGCGCTGATCGACCCTCGCCTGTGTTACGGAATACTCTTTTGTCTTGCTGTCTATATACCTGTTTGCCATTGTCTGACCCTGCCTGCTATGACCATGTCTTTGTCCATGTCCCTGAATAAAAGTTTGCAACTGGATCCGTCCGCTTCACGTCGCATCTCTCACTCCATAACAATTGTATTACAATAGGATACTGTATTTATTAACACATTTAATAACACTACTTCACTGTAAAAATACAGTAAGTGACTACTAGTATTTTATTTTCATTTGTACTCTTTTTCATACTATGCCCAAATTGCTTAGAAACCCCAAGCCAAGATAAATTGATTGTATACGTTATATTTTGTCCATTTTTGAGGTGGGCAATCTAAGTTGAATTATCAATCATTCACTTATTTTGCAAAGCTGACTAAAATGTAAAAATTTCAATAAAACTGACATTTCGAAAGAACACAGAAACTGACTAGCATATACATGCACAGACATCAACATTTAATTAATTTAATTAATGAATTAATTTATATCATAACTGGTTTATTTACTTGCAAATAACAATGTAATAAATGTATGATGGATTAAGAAAGTGTATACATGTGTACCTGTATACAGCATCTACCTACTGTACCTGTTACAGAGCGAATGAGACGTGAAGCAGGCGGATCCATTTGCAAGCTTTTATTAGATAAAGACTGAGACATGGTCACGTACAGGCAGGGTCGACATCAGCAAACAGATACAAACCAGAGTAAAAAAAGAGTAATCCAGGAACAGGCGAGGGTCAATAGGTGGCGAACAGAAAATAGTAAATAGTTCAAATGAGGGGCGAACAGAGTCCGAAACGGCAAGACAACAGGTTATCCAAGACAGGCAATGAATCCAGGGCAGGCTGAAGGCGAACAAGACAAGATAACAGGCTAGGATCAATACATGGATGACAAGACTAGAAAACAAGACTCAACTAGATTAAGGAAACTTGGAAGTGGCTCCGTAAAGTTGCTATTACGAGGAGAGCAATAAACGCAATACAATACTCGGCCCAGAATGATGGTGACGCCCTCGTATTTACACAGTATGTGATTGGCTGCAGCTGTGTGCATAATCAGAGAGGTGGAACATGGGAAATGTAGTCCAGGGTGTAGTGCAACACTCTGTGTAGTGTGAATGTCAATATGATGCACAGGTGACCTCTGGTGGCAGGCAGACTGGAAAGGATTCGTGACAGTGCCAAATTAACATACATTCACACCACTTTTATCCTCATGATGAGTCTCCCTAAATGTCCGTTGCATAAGGAAAACTCTCAAATATTACTGCCTTGTGCCTTGTGTTATCTACCAACCAGCATGGTTGTCAGGTGAAATCATTATTAGGCATTGCTCTTGTACAGTGAGGGACTACATATTGGCATGATTTAATTTTTTTGTTTAAGATCATCATAGTTTTAAAAGTGCCAGAAGTTGAATAAACACCGTTTACTGCACAAATTCTGAAACCTACTCTACACTTCCCCACTAGGTTGAATGCAGAGGTTAAAGCAGCGCTGAGGGAAGCTAGAAACGACCTGACCGCTGGCATAAAAACAGCCAAAGCTCACCTGGAGACCAATAACACTTGCAGCACATGTGACAGGGA
The DNA here is from genome assembly GCA_012976165.1 of Labeo catla. NCBI lineage: Eukaryota > Metazoa > Chordata > Actinopteri > Cypriniformes > Cyprinidae > Labeo > Labeo catla. The sequence continues at coordinate 210,417 of VONZ01000953.1, forward strand.
TTAAAAAAACTCACAGACAAGAGCAACAGCTACAACACCACTGATACCTCTCTGCCAAGTGTGCTGAATAACCTTTATACTTGGTGTGATACACTATACATCTGAAAGAGCAACTAAGCCATGAAAACTACCCAGAGCCGGATTGACCATGAAGGCACTAAACCAATATCACTACCCCGATCACAAGCCCTGAGAAGGATAACACCCATCCCGCTGCTGTTTTCCTCAACACTGCCTAAAATAAAATTCAGGTCCTCAGTTTAAAGATGAACAAGCGTAATGCAGTTTGAGAATGTGAGTATCTTGATTTCCTGAAGGCAAGTCTAAATACTGTTCTGCTTTTAACTCAGAAACACTGGGCAACTGGTCAGTGACCTGAGACGGTTGATAATGTCTGCATATACAGTATACATTGGCTGGACCAGCCTGAAACATAATTAAATGCTATTTGAGAATAAGGTACAACATTTTTGAAACAGTTCATGATAGATTTTGTTTCTGGTTTGAAATGTGTTATTTAAAAGTGTTTATGGTAAGCAGTTTTTGAGATTTCAAGATTCCCCATTTAGGTAGATTCAGGATTTGGTCTTACATGTGTGAAATAGCTGCCCAGAGGCATTGCAATATGGCCACAGTGGGCACAAAATTGCTAAAAATGATTGAAAACAAACAAGACCAAAAAAAAGGGTTTAAGCTGAAGTTGTATTTCTTATTTTATTTTTGTTTCTGGTGCCAATAGACCTTTCGACATGGCTTTCGATAAGTTTTTGTTTTGTTTTGTTTTGTTTTGTTTTGTTTTGTTCTTGGTATGAAAAAGCTTTGAACAATATTTTAATTAGCTGGGCATGATTCAGGGTGGAGTGATGGCTCTAACTGGAATCCTGCTACTACAGCATGATAAGCTTTGAATACTAAGAATTTGAGTCCGTTAATGAGGTATAAGAAGCCAGAGGGCTGTAGGTCTTAGTGCAGGCAGGGTGCATGGAGGCCACAGTGAAATTTGCCAGATGAGGGAAAGAGAGCATGTGAGTGTATGGGTTTGTGCGTGACAGATTATGGTTTGATATGTTTTTTCTGTACATCTTGTCTTGACCTTCTGCTGGAAGAGTGGTGCTCCTTCCTGTGCTGGAAGTCCAGCAGTGCGGTTGTGATATTGTGTGGTTCACTTTCTGACTCTAAAGTTTATAATAGTGTACAGTGAATGAATTAAACAAAAAAAGTCCTGGCCCTGTATCTGCACACTGTGAAGAAGTTCTTAGACAAGGGAACAGCTAAAAGAATAAAATATTTTATTGTCAAAAGGTGCAGAATCCATTGGTGCCACAGACATTATTTTAATTAATAGAAAAGGAGATACCTGCTAACAGAAAGAAAGAAAGAAAGAAAGAAACCTAAATCTTCATTAACATTTATGCATATAAACTTTTCATTAAAAGCAATTTACAGAGCATTCAGAGTATATATTTTACCAGTTTGCATGTTTCCTGGAAATCAAACCCATGACTCCGAGCACTGTTAGGGCCTCACAGTTATACAGAGTACAGTATATGTTGAATATGCAACTTTCCTAACTAAATTTGTTTTTATATAGCATCCCACAAAATAGGAATATCTTATAGTTTTTGTTTTTAAAAAAGTCATTTATAAATGGTCTTAAATATTCTGAATACAGTATTTTCTTAAGTCCTGGCATTAGTTTATACTTTATCGGTAACAACCAGGTAATTATCATTAACAAAAACTAAAACTTCCAGGCAGGTGTTGGGGCAAGTTGGAGCCAAACTGTGCAGGACAGCGGCCCTCCAGGACCAAGTTTGAACAGCCCTGGTTTAGTAAAGGGTTTCTGGGGTGTTCTGGGTGGTTGCAAAAGGGTATCTGTACAGTGGCCAAGACAGTTCAATGCACTGCAGCTGAAGAAAACACATGCAAACAGGAAAAAAAAGGAAGGAAACACCACCAAATTAAGAAATCTTCACCATTTTGACAACACCTGCTGCAAATCACAAATCATCTTGCAATCATCCAAATACAGAAACATGCTGCAAATAGCACATACCACAATGTTTCAAGGGGACCCCAACAAGTTGTGAAGGTAAGTCAGTCAGCTTTTTTTTTAACAGTTAATTGTGTATTTTGTCAGATTATTTATGCTAAGGAATCATACAATTAGGATGACTCACCTTTTTGATCATCGACAACCTCACTGACGAGTAAAAATTGAACAAGTACCATGTCCCTGGAAGGTTTATCACTTTTTGGGGTTCCCATTTAAACATTTTTGTTGTGGTCTGTGCTGTTTTCAGCACACTTCTGAATTTGGTTGCACTGAGTATTTGCAGCACATTTCTGAATTTGGTTGCATTGTGAGTATTTGCAGCACGTTTCTGTATTTGTTTGCATTGTGAGTATTTGCAGCACATTTCTGTAATTGGGTGTGTTGTTAGTATTTGCAGGGCGTTTCTGTACTTGGTTGCATTGTGGGTATTTGCAGTGCATTTTTATATTTGGTTGCATTGTGAGTATTTGAAGAGCATTTCTGTATTTGTTTACATTGTGAGTACTTGCAGCATGTTTCTGTATTTGGTTGCGTCGTGTGCATTTGCCACATGCTTTTGTGTTTGTGTTGTGAGTATTTGCAGTGCATTTCTGTTTTTGTTTGTATTATGAATATTTGCAGCACATTTTTGCAACACATTTGCAGTACGTTTCTGTATTTGTTTGCATTGTGGGTATTTGCAGTGCATTTTTATATTTGGTTGCATTGTGAGTATTTGAAGAGCATTTCTGTATTTGTTTACATTGTGAGTACTTGCAGCATGTTTCTGTATTTGGTTGCGTCGTGTGCATTTGCCACATGCTTTTGTGTTTGTGTTGTGAGTATTTGCAGTGCATTTCTGTTTTTGTTTGTATTATGAATATTTGCAGCACATTTTTGCAACACATTTGCAGTACGTTTCTGTATTTGTTTGCATTGTGGGTATTTGCAGTGCATTTTTATATTTGGTTGCATTGTGAGTATTTGAAGAGCATTTCTGTATTTGTTTACATTGTGAGTACTTGCAGCATGTTTCTGTATTTGGTTGCGTCGTGTGCATTTGCCACATGCTTTTGTGTTTGTGTTGTGAGTATTTGCAGTGCATTTCTGTTTTTGTTTGTATTATGAATATATTGCAGCACATTTCTGTAATTGGATTTATTACTGTGTGAGTATTTGCAGCCGTCTATATTGTGGTAACATTGTAGGTATTTGCAGCTCGTCCTGGTTTGCGTTGTGAATTATGTGCAGCTCACTTCTATTATTTAATTAATTTGCATTGTAGGTATTGCAGGCAGCTTCTATATTTGGATTTACTGAATTGCACTAAACCACATTTCTGGCAATTTGGATTTCGCGTTGGCCAGGTATTATCAACTGAATTCACGCTTATTTGTAGTTGCATTAATGCGTATTTGCAGCACGATTCTGTATTTGGTTGCATTGTGAGTATTCTTAATATTAATTTGCTTTTTTTATTTTTTTATTTTTTTCTATTTGCATGTGTTTTCATCAGTTGCAGCATGTTAAGCTCTCTCCGTACGTTTCTTATTGTATTTCTGGGGTGTTCTTACCATTTTAATACTGGATCAGGACAAAACAATTCACACCCAAATCTCTATTTTCTTGTCTCTAGATATGGCTCAGGCTTAGTTCACATTTTAGTTCTTTAACCAATCTGCTATACCAGTGTTTTTCAGGACCTTGCACTTACATTCTTTGTGAAGACAAACTGCATTCTTAATATTATTGTACTTTTTGAATGGTATCTATATTAAATGGTTAACACTAAATTGTGTGCAGTTGCATACATAAGTTTAGAACAAACCAGTACAATTCAATATCAAAATATCAGTACAATTACAACACCACACTCATGTCTACAAATGTTTCAGTGCATCCAAACCACTGTTAATGTCCTGTAGAATTAATTATTATTATTATTATTGTTATTAATAATAATAATAATAATAATAATTTGCTGTGCATCTGAATAGTTTCAGTATTAATGTGATTGTAAAAATCTATATATATATCATATATCATTCATAATCACTGAAGCAGTCCTCAATTAAAAAGTTATGACAATTGTCACAATAGTAGATGTAAGTGGCTGCAAATCTGCAATCCACCTTTATTCACACAAAAGCTTTTCCTGAACAACATCCTGAGATATCTACACGTGTGAAACTTGCACCTCACACTCCATTGACTTCCATGGAGTTGTCTGTCAAAAGAAAGATGAAAAGGTTGAAGAACACTGCTGAGAAGGAAGGGCAGTGTAATGGAGGGACGACCAAATCCTCAAGCACAAATCTTTTGATCTAGTAGCTTGTTAGCAGTGAACAGAGGACTGATTTCTCGCACATGCTTTCTCCTCAATGGGTCTATGTCTGTCTGCTTTTCACACTTCACATATCAGTCTCTCACTCCGCTCTGGGAGTATTCATATAATCTCACAAGGTCACACTGTGAAATCCCCACACACTGTGGCTTATTGTGCCCATTTATTTTTGTACCTATCATCTTTCTTACTTTTCCAAAAGGGCACTTTACACACCTTTAGTACAGAATTCAGTGTTCTGTCATGTCTGCTGAATGTACAAAAAAAAACACACAGTCCAGATATCATTTTAACGGGTCTGTCGCTGACACTATACCCTGATAGGTCAGAGCCAGCAGGTATCCCAGAGCCCTCCTCCAAATATGGGAGATAATTGGGTGGCACAAACACTTTCAGAAGTTGCCATGGCAACAGAAAGGTTAGGGTTCAGACTGCAATATGCTTTGGGAGCCTGGAGGCTATTTTCGTTCTCCATGAAAACTATTAAACACAATGTAGGAGGCAGTCTCTCATCCTGCTAGCAGGTAATGAAAGGTAGCCTGCGGTGTGGGGACAGAGCGTCTATACACACAGGGCTCTGTCTGCTGTGGACAGTCCTATTCTGTGCCCTCTCAGTCTCCATAAAAACAGTCTTTATGAGTCTGCATTTTAGCGTAATGAGTATTAGGCTTGGTGAAACACCTGCGCCAAGATCAGACAGAAATATCTTGAGCATGACTTTGAACATGTTTGAAATATGTCTTTTTTAATGTCATTTGTGTTTTTCCAAGCAAAACTCAAAATACTAAGATTCATGGGGCATTGCAATGCAGTTGCTAGAGAATTTGCTTGTTGGTCAGGTTGGCTGCTTAGTGGTTCAAATCTAAAAAGTCCCTAAGGATGGGTTGGGCCTCTCTTTTAGTATAATGCAAATTATTATTATTATTTTTTTTTTCTTTTGCCAAATAAAAACCATTAGTGGAAATGCTTAGAAAAGTAATAGCATGCCTGGTAGCATGGCTTTTCGTGTATTGTGCGTGTGGTATTTGGGTGGTTGCAAGAGAATTTCTAGGGTCTTTTTGCCATTTAAGTACTGTGTAAAAAGAAAAGAATCCACTCCCAAGTCCCTGGCACTGAGGTTTCTATAGATGCCTTGGGTCTCTCTTTTAATATAATTCAAAGGATTTCCCCCACCTTATATTGTTTGCCAAGTGAAAACCTAAGTCCAAATGCTGAGAAAAGTAATAGCACAGTTCCCGCCAACAAGCCACACAATCCATATCACAGTCTCTAAAAGGGTTACTAAGGTTGCTCAGGTGTTCTGAGTGGTTTTTAGTGCACTATTATGTGGTTTTTGGGGTGTTCTGTGTGGTTGCAAGAGCATGTCTATGGTCTTTTTGCCATCTGAGTACAAGATCAAGTCAAAAAAGTCCACCCACAAGTCTCTGTGGCATTCTTGTCTCTAGATACAGTTCAGGTTCTTTCTCCAATGTACTGTATTTTTTTCCACCAGATTTATAATCCACCAGATGAAAGTTCCAACTGTGAAATGTTAGAGCCATAGCCTTGTGGGCAGCGTTCCGACATATGGTGCAGTTGAACCTTGGGTAACCTGAGTTAAAATCCCTGGACTTTATCCCCTCTCTCATCTCCCATTTGCTTTCTATCTTTTCTCCACTGTCCTATCCAATAAGTCCAAGGTGAAAAGCAAAAATATAATCTAAAAAAGCCACGCCATTTGATTTATAATTCACAAACTGTGCAGAACAATTTCAATGGCAAATTTGAATACTTAGGTTTAGGAGTAGAGCCAACTTTTTTGCTAAACTCCAATTTACTTTGTGTAGTTACTTTCTATAGACTTTTTAAACCAAAGTGTATGAATGCATAAAAGTAAGACAGTGGTGGAGAAAGCACACAGATCAAGCACAAATCAATCAAAAGTACACATACCCTAATAAAATGTAACTTCAGTAAAAGTATAAATACGCTTTTTTCACTTTTACTTTACTAAAAGAACAAAAGTGCTTGATTTTATATGTTCTTAAGAGCTAAAAGTAAAAAGTACTGATCGATGAACCATGTTATTAATTCTAGACAGAACTAGTCAGCACTAAGAAAGATCAGTGCAGACTTTTCGTATTGATCTGCCAATAAGCAAAGTTGCTATTTTATTACCATTAAATACTCACTAAAACCATTAAACTTCAATATACTAAAGTAGCAATTTCTCGCTCTCTCTGTTTTATGAAGTAAAAAAGTACAATATTATGGAATGTAGTGAAGCAAAAGCTTCCTGTTCCTCTTTGCAGAACTGCTACATCTTAAAGACAGTTGTAGGCTTTTGACCACCAGTATATTTCTGGTCATATTACAGCATTTCAAAATGGGTTTTCTTCTGCACTTCAGCTTCAGTTTATGAACAGATGGTATAATTTTCTCCTGGAGAATTCTCTAGTACAGGATTCATAGTTCATTTGGTAATGACACAGCATCCAGGTGCTGATGAAGCAAGACATCACAATAGCTAATTGTGCTTGACTGCTGATATGAGATTAATTTTATGAAAAGTAGCGTTTAGTTTCAATTTTATGTATTTATTTATTCAGATCAGATGTTGTGTTTTTCTTGTTAAGAAGTGGTTTCTATTTTGCTACTCTATGATGGATCTCATGTATACCAGCATTGTTTTGATGGTAGGGCCATGCACACTGACCCTAGTCTGGGTAAGAGAGGCCTGAAGACCTTTAGATGTTGCACTAAAGTAATTTTCTGGATAATTCTGTGCCTTGCTCTTAGAGAGATTTTCACCAGACTGCTGCTCCTTGGAAGATTACCAACTATCCCAAGTTTTTCCACTGTGATTGTGAATTGTTACAGCCCTTAAAGCAAAAGAAGTAGCTTTATAACCTTCTAGACTGAAAAGCTTCAGTGAGTTTCTTTGCGAAGGTCTTCACAAAATTCTTTCCTCTGTAATATAGAACAGCAATTTTAAAATCAGGTATGTCAAGTTCACGCTGATTGTAGACACCAAAGTCTGAATTATATTGGGCAGGGCCAGACCAAATAAGGGCTGCTTGCTAACCTCAGCAATCACAAACAGCCAGTCACAATTAACTCTAATTTGTTGGGCCAAAGGCTTTTTCACACATGAAGACTCAAAGCTTGAACAAAAAAAGAAATGAAAAGCAATGAAAGAATTGAAAGATGCAAGGGGAGGTGGGTTTGTGTTTCAGATGGGAAGCATGCAGTCTGCAATTATGTGCAGTTGCTGACGTTTACAAAAGTGTGCAATCGCTTTCATATGCACACGTTTTCTTTTTTTCCCCCCTGCTTTCATTTTACGAGATCGATCACGATCAGCAGGGAAGGATGAGGAGGGGAAGGGGGGCACAGTAACTTATTTTGAGGGGTAAGGCTTGTGAATGCCCCCCCGTGGCGCTGGCCCTGAGCAGGACTCAAGTTGGCTTGATTGAGGTGATCCACTGACTTGCTTGCCTGCCCCCACCTCTGGTCCTCCAGCTCTATATACTACCACAATACACAACAAAATCTGACCACATACACTGCTAAAATTGTGCACAAATTCAGGAATGCAGAACTTTTTTTCACAGCTCTGTAGTTGTAGTCTGTAATGCAGTAGGGAGAGTATCTCAATGTTCTCAAAAGGGCTCTGCTAGCATTGAGTAACAGACCGTAGAGAACCTGTTGAATAAGATGACTGGTGGGCATACAAATGATGTGTCTGACATACTGCAGCTGCTATCTTTGCCAAACTTCCATTGAAGCAAAGTTTGACTGATACAGTTATAGCGATTAAGAAGTTTTGGAGTGAGATGTGGAGAAATCTCATCTTTATTAACCAATTAATTTTCCACATTGATTTTGTATTGAGTCACAATCTTGAACACGTTTTACATATTTTTACACCACCATTAACAAATCTCACCAAGTGTGTTGTTGTGTTGTACTGCTCAGTTCTGCACTTTTACCTGTTTGAGATAATACCAGGAGCTGAACCTTATAATAACTGTCCACTGAAGTCAAGTTGTGATGATGAACCCCAGTGCAGTTTATTTAAACAAGGTAAAATCCAAAATCCAAACAAACGAAGAAAGACTTGACTTGACATGAGCAGACATGACAGAAATAGACTTGCCTTGGCATAAGTAGACTTGGCTTAACATGGACAGACTTAGCTTGGCATGAAACAGACACAGACTTGAACAGAAACAGATACACAACTCACCAACAGCAGGATACAATACATAGCTCGACCAGAAACAATGGCAAAATGAGGGTATAAATACAAAACAACAAGGGTCACATGACACAAACCAACCAATGGGAAACAAGGCACATGATTGACGCAACCAGAACTGATAAACACATGACAAGACAACCAATTACAAGAAGTGTGTTCGACTTAATGCAGCACTGCCCAGCTCGATCAAATTCTGGCTTGAAACAGTGTAATACTGTAACATGCTGAAAGGCACCATATAAGGAAAGATTCTTAGCAAATAAGAACTTAAATTCCAATCAGACATGCTCACTACAAACCTATCACTATCTCTGTATGGAAGAAAAAAAAAAATTGTTCATAAGGGAGACCAAATTATAACTACATTTCCATCCACGCATTTCCCAAATCACTTGTCCTCTGCAGGGAAACATGTGGACAGATGGCCAGTCCATCACAGGGCTAATAATTACTCACATAGGCAATTTAGTGTCTCCAATTTAGATTGTGGGGGAAACCGGAGAACCCAGAGGAAACCCACGCCAACACAGGAGCTGCATCCGAAATTGCATAATTCCCTCCTATATAGTAGGCGTAAAACAGAAAGAAGACTCCAAATTCACAGTACTCAAAACCAGTGGGCAAAACATACCCAGATGACCTACTACTTCTGGCAAAATTATTCTGATATTTTATATCTCATGAGGCCACAAGTAGAGGATTTGTGAATGGTAGTGAAGCAACTGAAGTTGGCAGGTCACGTGATAATGACGGTAATGATGAATTTAGTACACCCACATTGCATCCATTCTATACAGAATGTACTTTTTTAGCTGTTACCAAGTAATTATTAATAAATATGTACCTTCTGGAGAGTATGCAATTTAAGATGCAGCCAGGGAGAACATGCAAACTCAACACCTTGATACAAGAATGTTTGTGCTGTACATAAGGCGACAGAGCTATAGAAAGTAATTGTTTTCATTAAATAATACTAATTGTTGGGTGAACTATTCATTTAATCTGCAATTTGAGAAAGTCAAGCAATATTGTTTACACTTGATGCCATATATTTACATTTTAATGGCTTTCTGATCGATAGATAATTGAACTGCATGATGTATGGGTTTGATATCAGGTCTATGTGTGGGGGTATGTGTTTCTCAGTGGTGGCATGATTGCAGTCGTAATGGATTAAGCGTCTCTCTGTGTGTTTCTCCAGATAAGACCAGCATTCTCTGACTCTTTATGGCTCACCGGGTTTCATGTTATCTACCGCAGTTTCACTCACACAGAACCGACACCAAGTGCCAGACTTGTTTCCAGTATTCCAGTGCTGGGGTGTCGCTGACAGCTTCTTTAATGCAGATAAGCTGCTGTCTGAGGGAAACAGGAAGGACAGGCCTCGAAAGGAGGTGGGAGAGGGAGGTGGAAATAGCTGCAGGGGTGAGTGAGAATAGGAGGCCACATTCTTCATCAACATGGTCTGATGGCACAAAAACAGATGCTTTGAAGTGTGCACATGAGTGCGTCATAGTAAACTGGATGCTATGTGATATGAGGGACTGTTTAATGTGTATATTATGGGAACTTCATCTTGTCCTCACAGTAAACATTATGGATCTGATACAACAGATGCGATCTGATTTTACTGTATACGATGAAACCAGTGACCGTGTCCAAGAGTACTAAATGGAGTTTATTAGCAAGTCACCAGAATGTTTTCACACATTTCTGTATAATTTAAATTCGCCCAGTGTTTCCACAATGGTAACGTTTTCTTTGATCATTAAACAGTTCTCTGCTCAGAGTACTGTCACTCAGGCAGCACGCTTTCAAAAGGTACTATTATGTACACTTCAGGTACTAATGTGTATTTTAAAAAGTACTAAAAAGTACCCTTAAGGTAATAATATGTACATATTTAAAGGGTAAATAAAGTACACCGATGTACCTCTTAGCTTTAGTACCTTAGGGTGCCACTTCAGTGACAGCTTTCTACCTATTTAAATTTATCTTTCAGAAGCCTTCGAAAGAATTCTCTTATGCTCAGCAAGTTTGCATTTATTTGATCAAGAACACACATACACTGCATCCCAAATTACCCACTTTACATGTGCTCAACCATGTAGTGTATGAATTTTATAAGGTTATTTTGTCATGCAACATCAGAGTCTGATAGTCCCTTCCCCTTCACTACATAATTAAAGCTGCGGCAGTTGAGTGCAAGAACATTCCACACTTCATTTTTTTTTTTTTTTTTTGGTCAATTAAGTGCATCATCTGATTATTTAAAGTGCACATTTTCTTTTTGGATTTTTCAGTGTGAACACACTACTCACACTATTTATACTACAAAACAGCACAGAATAGTGCCTAAGTGCGAAATATAGGACCACAACTTTAACGCTCCTAAAGACCAATAAATAAATAAATAAAAGTAACCAAGCTCACCAGTACACTATATTCCAAGTCTTCTGAAATGTATTACATCTTTGGGAGGGACAGACTAAAATTTAATTCATCAGATAGATTTCTGCCTACTAGATTTACTTACTACATTTTTTGTTCCAGTCCATTGTGGAAGCAGCTAGTATGGCAGTTTATTTGGCAAGACAGCTGCACCCCCAAATAGAGATGCAGTGCGTATGTGTATCATTTTCTTATGAAGAAGTCTTTCCTGATGAAAATACTTCTATATTTAATGCACTTATAGACAGACACACGTATACAACAAGTAAACCCGACGGGGGGAAATGAACAGACAGTAACTTAAATACAAGGGGTAATAGAGGGTATGCACTGACGTCACTGTTCCACTGGAACAGGCCGGAAGAAGCAGGTGCGTGAATGGATTTAATAGGGAAGCTGCGAAAGCGTGAGTAAAACAAAATGATAATCATTTTGCTGGACTCGTTATAATGTTCCTTACAACTTACCAAATATCCAGTGGTCTATGGATATTGATATGCAGCCAGGAATTGTGTTTCCTGACATTTATATGTGCCTGATTTCAGTGCTGGGGAAATAAACAAAGCAGATTTGCCTCTGAACACATTTTGTAAATGCAAAATAGGCTGGTCTAAACCCCAGTGATCACTCATATGTTGTATTTATGGTCATATGGTCCACCCCCAAATCAGTTTTTGTCAGTGTTTATTTAAAAGCATCCAGTTTTGAGGAATTTAAGATGGTAAATATTTAATTGATGAGTTTTCAATATGATATATGACAATACAATATATAGGGTGTGATTTTACCACAATATTCAACATTAACATGAAATGATAACTGCAAATCTGTGTTTCGCCACCTGGAGTTCATTTGTTTCTTTGAATTGCAGTGATCCATTTGCTTTTCTTTTCTGTAGCTTTTGGCAGCCTGTTAAACTTTTGTACAGTCAATCGCAAAGCTCGCTCTGGTTTTAGAGGTGTTTTGTGTGTTCTTTCGAAGCATTCACGGTGAAACCAATGCTGCTACTCAGTCTTTTTGCCACTCAGTGGGCGAAGCCGCACTCATAGGATGCATAGGATGATAATCAAACTAAACGAGGACAGGAACATGACCAAATAAGTAAGAACAGAAACAGGGGCAAAATAGGTCCATGATCCTGACATATTGCCAAGCAAAATGGAAAATGAATAGATTATAAAAACAAATAAATAAATACAATTTTAAAAATAAATCATTGTAAGACAAACAAACAAATAAAAAATAAACAAATAAAAGTATAAGAAGTATATATGCTTCGGTCCAAAAAAAACGAAACAAAACAAAACAAACAAACAAAAAAAAAGTACTTGAACTATCAACATAGTGTTTTGTTTGTAACTCTATAGGTAACAAAGGAACTTATGACCATTGTTGCTTTTGGGAAACACACTCCTCTATGACTCCTGGTCTCAATTCTACCCTCAACAAACACAAGCCTTTTCATTAGAACCGTCACCCTGAGATCTTGCCTAGAATTTACACAACCTTCCTCCAAATACAAAAGCTTTTAATACAAAATAGTTTTTATTTGCAAAGCAGGGTGCGGAGCACACATACACGTAATATCAGAACATAATAAGGCCCCGATTAATGCTCAAACCTAATATCACATTCTATAAACACTCTCCCAAATTTATCTGTGCCTTTATCTTTAATAAGAAGTTTACCCCTTTGCACTGACCAACTTAATCAAATGCACTCTTGGCTCTGTACTGCGCAAACATTTCATTAAATTTCCACAAAAAATGACATTTTCAGTGTACTTATCAGTAATGAATGTTTATAGGTTATGCTTATTTATCTTCATATGTGATGTATGTCATTTTGGGGGTGTTAAAATGCTATCTGTTTGTTCAACCAATGGAATATGTTTGGGTAATCTGAAAACTGTCATTATTTTTCCATTTGATGAAGTGTGAAGTGGCACTGAAATTGTATACTGCACCTTTAAATGTTGTTTTCAGTTTTAGTGATCTTGGGAACACACTCTGGAAGCTATTTTCAATTATGCATATACAGCTCCTATCTACGTGCTTGGAGAAATGCCATATTCTCAAAAAAAAAACTACTTATTGACTGTAGGATTTATTTGGGAGGCAGTACCTACATTACTAGAGCATTCCAGCTTCTTCCTTTCATTGGAATAAAAATGGCCCATTTATCCACTATTGACTTTGCCTTTGTTTCAGATGCATTGTGCATGTTCATGCATCTCTCAACAGTCACACACTATTGTGTTGTTTTAGTAGCTGTTTGCTCAAAGGACTGTCTTCAGGGCAATATCTGAATTAGGTATTTGCGCCATTTTCACCTTCAGTGCACAATAACACTTTTCCACAGACTTAGTAGTGGGAGCTTTAATGGCTGTGACCTGCATGGGCACTTGCTTTTATTGAATATACAGACAGGAATCAGAAATCACAAGTACTTGAGTGACCCTGATTCAGTGCTCATTGTAAAAGGGGGATTTGCACATCTGTATCTTGTTAAAATATCATGATATTAGTCCTCAACTAATTTTGTACAATGTGTTACAAAACTGTACAATATCACAGAGCATTCTGGGAGTACCTTCTAGGTGAATTATACAAGCTATTGTGACTACTGAAACAGCCCTTGTACTAATAGTGTACAGAGCTTTTATTTGAAAAATTGCATAAAACTGTTATTGGAGTCAAAATAACATTGAAAAGTTTGAAAATCATGTTCATCATCACTGACTGCCTTTCTATGTTTTTGGGTGATTGTACCTGTTAGGTGAAGTGATGTCCACAACACACAAAACAGATCAGACAAAAGCAGGTGAGTGTTTCATAATGGCCAGTGCACTGATCTATGGGTCACAAAACACACTGCAGCACTGAATTAGGACCAACCAATTTGCTCCATTTGTCTTGCATACATAACATACTCACAACGCTGAGCACCGCCTGAGAAACCGGATTAGCAGCCTCTAAATAGCAATCATTCAAAAGAGCTTGGATGCACTGAATGCTTCCAATTACTGCCACATCAAATCTGGGATACACTGCAGAAATACATTTTAAAATTACAAATATATGCACAAAATCCTGAACACCAATGATATTACCAAAGTTTGGACATATTTAATGATTCTGACTGTCAGTCATTTTTCTTTCAAATAGATACTTCACCCCAAAATTTCTGCCATCTTTTACTCATTCTTATGTCGTTGAATTTGACCTGTATATATTTCTTTTTTCTTCTTCTGCAGAACACAACATTTAAAATGTAGAATGTAAAATGTAGAATTTGTAATGAAATTTACATCCATTTGGATGGTGATTTATTCACAGTGGAGAAGCAGTTATGTGATCCTATACAAACCCGGGAATGCACTGCTCACGTGACCAGTCACACGATTGCCTGCTGTAAATAAAATATATTTTATTTTGACAATGTTATTGTGTAAAAAATATTTTAAAAACACTTATTATGTACAACGTATTCATATTATTCCAAGCATATTTTATAATATATAATTCTATTTATTATTTGATAATTTAAATATCAGGTTTAAAAATAGGAAAATAGATGCACTATAGTTGTATATAAATAAAAATGTTGTTAGCAATAATACTTTGTAATTCTTAGTATTTAGTACTTTGTAGCATTTTAGTAGTAAATATGAATTCAAATTACAGCAAAGAGCAATAGTTACTGTACGGTGTTTGGCAATGGTAAAAACATTTTAAATGGTGAATTTTTAATTGATTTCTTCTTGTAAATTTAGAGCTTGGTGTTTCTCAAAAACAGTAGGTAATTTGGGCAGAGATTTTTACGCTGGCGGTGGGAGAAAAACACCAGCATTCTGGATTTGGATGGTAATAAAATCACAGACCCTTGTAAATGCTGAAAATCACTTATGTACCTATGAGAAAAATTACCATCCATATAGGACATATGATAAAATAGTTTTGAGATCATAACATTTTGTGCAAGTCTTTACCACTGTGAAACATTTTATTGAAGTCTTGCTTGCAAAGTTGGTTCTGATCGAACTGCTTAATCTTCCATGCACACAGTATTTGACTCAGGCTTAACTGTTTGTGTTTATAATTGCTTTAGAAGCTTTGGAAGCTGAAACTCATGGATATGGTGCATTTTCAACACACATCTGATGTGTTTGGCCAATCATAATACACTGGGTCCTCTAGCCAATCAGAGCACTCTGGGCTTTTTGAAGGGCTTTGTAGAAACCGGAACTCAGTCAGCTCAATACACTCTTAAAACTAAATAAATAAATTAAATAAATAAATAACTTGAATGCGCCAAGTTGAAGATTCCTTACTATTAGAGATGCCGAACAAAGACACAGAAGATAAGGAAATTTGAACCAATTTAACATGTCCGTTGGAAAGAATCAGCCCTTTCACAAATCTTACATTGCTCCAATCATCAGAGATTTCTTCAGTTTAAAAAAGATGAGGAATGACACACATTAATGAACACCTTGTCACATTATGAAGCTGATTTAAATCCTAATTTTATTAGATTATTTTTTCATAGCCCTAGGTTTTTTGATTGTTTCTCTCATTTTTATTATTAAAGTTACTTGTATTTATTTAGTTATTTATACATATACATGAGCAAATTGTCTTGGCATGTTGCTCAGAAGATAGGTTTTCTCTAAAATCCTTGAGGAGCATTTTACTGTGAACGTCTGCAAAGACCTGCTGTCATATCTTAGCATCGGGCTATGTGAGTCTGTAGGGGAATACACCAGAGGCCATTTTTTGTGTCCATTTGTGAGCCTACAGTAATTCATCACTCCTCTCGGCTCCCTCTCTACCCCGTCTGCTCTAATTGCCTCTCCAATTTAGGTTTGCCCCACAGACCTGTCAAGACCTGACCTTGCTCATGGACTCAACGCTGATCCTCCTAAAGGCCTCTAGAAGCAGCTGCAAACTATAAAAGCATTCACAAATAATTCATTTATATACCCAGTACATTTACAGTGATTAAAACAAATATGAATTACCTGTTTATTTTATTTAATTATGAAATTATCAGTACTAACTGTATACTGGTTTGCAAATAATTACCTATGTAATCTTAATAATTCATCATGCTCAAACCCAGACCTCTTGTTTGAAGTTACGATATAAGGGATTAGAATAGCATGTTTACTCATATTAGTGTGAACTAACATTGTGGGATGTGATTATTGCAAACCTAAAATATACTATAATATCTAAGAAATCACTATTACACTTTACTTTTATTTATTTAGCTGCCACTTTTATCCAAAGCAATTTACAAATGCGGAAATACAACTTAAGCAAGTCATCATAAGAAGGCTGAGACATGAGAAGTGCTGCAATACAAAGATCCAAGATTGTTCAGAGAAATACAGATGAGATCAAAGATAAGTGAGAAACACTGAAATATTTTAAGAGGGTTTTTGCGCATTACCAAATTCAGTCAAGTGCTCGAGAGATTTGAAACATCTGAAAGCAAAGTTGGGTCTCTGTAGGCATGTGTTTGAACTTAGCCAAATAACAGGAGTTAGCACCTAAGACTAAATTTGCATTTATGATATACTAAGGTAATTTTCAGACCGGTAGTTTATTTGCTTTGCTCTTAAATGGGCAGCTGTCACAATGCTGCTTTTGCAACATAAATATACAGGTGCATCTCAATAAATTAGAATGTCATGGAAAAGTTCATTTATTTCAGTAATTCAACTCAAATTGTGAAACTTGTGTATTAAATAAATTCAGTGCACACAGACTGAAGTAGTTTAAGTCTTTGGTTCTTTTAATTGTGATGATTTTGGCTCACATTTAACAAAAAACCCACCAATTCACTATCTCAACAAATTAGAATACGGTGACATGACAATCAGCTAATCAACTCAAAACACCTGCAAAGGTTAAGCCTTTAAAATGGTCTCTCAGTTTGGTTCACTAGGCTACACAATCATGGGGAAGACTGCTGACAGTTGTCCAGAAGACAATCATTGACACCCTTCACAAGGAGGGTAAGCCACAAACATTCATTGCCAAAGAAGCTGGCTGTTCACAGAGTGCTGTATCCAAGCATGTTAACAGAAAGTTGAGTGGAAGGAAAAAGTGTGGAAGAAAAAGATGCACAACCAACCGAGAGAACCGCAGCCTTGAGAGGCTTGTCAAGCAAAATCGATTCAAGAATTTGGGTGAACTTCACAAGGAATGGACTGAGGCTGGGGTCAAGGCATCAAGAGCCACCACACACAGACGTGTCAAGGAATTTGGCTACAGTTGTCGTATTCCTCTTGTTAAGCCACTCCTGAACCACAGACAACATCAGAGGCGTCTTACCTGGGCTAAGGAGAAGAAGAAATGGACTGTTGCCCAGTGGTCCAAAGTCCTCTTTTCAGATGAGAGCAAGTTTTGTATTTCATTTGGAAACCAAGATCCTAGAGTCTGGAGGAAGGGTGGAGAAACTCATAGCCCAAGTTGCTTGAAGTCCAGTGTTAAGTTTCCACAGTCTGTGATGATTTGGGGTGTAATGTCATCTACTGGTGTTGGTCCACTGTGTTTTTTGAAACCCAAAGTCACTGCATCCGTTCACCAATAAATTTTCGAGGACTTCATGCTTCCTTCTGCTGACCAGCTTTTTAAAGATGCTGATTTCATTTTCCAGCAGGATTTGGCACCTGCCCATGCTGCCAAAAGCACAAAAAGTTGGTTAAATGACCAAGGTGTTGTTGTGCTTGACTGGCCAGCAAACTCACCAGACCTGAACCCCATAGAGAATCTATGGGGTATTGTCAAGAGGAAAATGAGAAACAAGAGACCAAAAAATGCAGATGAGCTGAAGGCCACTGTCTAAGAAACCTGGGCTTCCACACCACCTCAGCAGTGCCACAGACTGATCACCCCTATGCCACACAGAACTGAGGCAGTAATTAAAGCAAAAGGAGCCCCTATTAAGAATTGAGTACATATACAGTAAATGAACATACTTTCCAGAAGGCCAACAATTCACTAAAAATGTTTTTTATTGTTCTTATGAAGTATTCTAATTTGTTGAGATTTGTTGAGTGAATTGGTGGGTTTTTGTTAAATGTGAGCCAAAATCATCACAATTAAAAGAACCAAAGACTTAAACTACTCTAGTCTGTGTGCACTGAATTTATTTAATACACGAGTTTCACAATTTGAGTTGAATTACTGAAATAAATGAACTTTTCCACAACATTCTAATTTATTGAGATGCACCTGTGTGTATATATATATATATATATATATATATATATATATATATATATATATATATAGATAGATAGATAGATAGATAGATAGATAGATAGATAGATAGGTATAGTCAGCATATAAAAAAAAAGTAAACTCATCTAAATAAGGGGTTAAAAATTAAAAGTACACCTCAGGATTGGCAGAGCCTAAAGCTGCTTTAGTCTCTGCATGCTTCTTCTATCTGTACTGCTGAGTCGCTTGTGGGGTGCTTCTATTTCTGCAATTCTGTCGCTGCTTAGTACACTGCATGTCTGGACATTTCTTTAAAAAATGTGATGACATTTTATTTAGAATATATATCAGATTTTTTAAAAGAGTTAAAAGTAACATCTTGCTGCTGGGCAGTGTTACTATAAA
The DNA here is from genome assembly GCA_012976165.1 of Labeo catla. NCBI lineage: Eukaryota > Metazoa > Chordata > Actinopteri > Cypriniformes > Cyprinidae > Labeo > Labeo catla. Next base: position 229,130 of record VONZ01000953.1, read on the forward strand.
GTACATTAGTGCTCTGTGCACTATATTTTTCATCTGGTTAATGATTTATTAATTTACATATTAAACTTATACTGCTAAAGAAAAAAAAACATTTGAATTTGCCAAATAATTACTTTTCTTGGCCTGTTTTGTTGGATAGTTCTTGCTAATTTCATGATGCAGCTGAGCAGTTTACACAGCTGCAGTTTACATTACACGTTTCTATAAACTTGTAATGTAAACTGCAGCTGTGTAAACTGCTCAGCTGCATCATAAAATTAGCAAGAACTATCTATATATATAAATCAAACTCACACATAATTTTATTATATCCATATACACAGTTACTGATAAATCATACAGACCACAAGCACATGCAGAATACAGTTGTCAGTCTTGCGTTTGAGTCATGAATGCTGCGTTCACAATGACAACAGCATTTTATATATTCTATACCAATCTCACCGTCAATTTTCGAAGCCCTGCTGTTTGAACCAAAATGTGACAAATATGTCAGAAGTTCTGTCCTTACCAACAGAGTTCAATGCTTTTTGGAAATGAACCCCAGGACAATTCTGTCACATTTTACAGTATGAGAGAGCCACTCTTTACAGCACATACATGTTTAATGTGTTGTGGGTTTTCATGTGTGGTTTCGGTAACTTAGAGAGACACAGATATGAGCTTTTTTAGAGCTGCTCCCATCAGTTTTGTGGTCTGTGTGTAACTCAAATGCTCCACTCTTGGGTATAAAATAATTTGATGGATGCGCTTCAGTTGAATGTGATAAGACTTTGACGTTTTTGACATTGCCATATTTTATATTTACTTGAGTCACTGTCGCTTTGGCAGAGGTGATATTCACAAACATAATACAGGCTTGACTTCATTTACACATCATACAGACAGTATTTAATCCTCTATCATAAACTTTTGTGTAAACAGGACATTTCAAAACTCACATCTAAGTAACTGTGGTTGTCAATCAAAAACACTGTCAGTGTGAAGGTAGCCAAAGAACAGTGAAAACTTCCTAGAAATGAACTGTCCTGAGTTTTACTCAATGCAGTCATGCAGTCTTTACTCCAATAGGTTGTTGCTCCTGAATGTCACTCTTAATTTGCATGAACATTTCTGAACTTTTTGTGCCGCTGGATACGCTGACGCTTGTATTGCTGGAAGTCGCCAGCTCTCCACTGGAAATGAATGGGATCATGTTGCTTTGTCGCTGCATGTTGCTGGCGATGTGAACTGGGCTTAAGTAAGAGATAGAGAGCGAATGCGCAATCACCTGCTAGGGAAGTTAGGAGCCCAGAAACAGTTGATCACACTACTAGCGCACCAGTGACACACACACACTGTGAGAGATAAAGTCCACGAAGGTTAGTGTCACACTAAAACCAAACAACCCCGCAGAGAAGGAAGAAAAAAACACAAGACCCTTACTAAAACCCTAGCAATATCTCCCCAGCAGGACTGCCCCAGAACACATTTAGAATTATTAGAATAGCCACTGGAAGCAGCAGTTGGTTGACCTCAACAAAATAATCCAAATAAAACACTGCAATGTTTGCCCACAAAATCTAAGCAACACAGAGCACCAAGCCACACTGTAAGCCAAAGCAGCATAAAATAAACACTTTTTTTGTTAACATTTATTTAAACAAATCAGGACATTTTAGATTTACAAATATGATGCCAAGTAAATACATAAAGACCAAAAAAACCTTTTTTTTTTCCACTAAGTGCAAATAGCCCACCTTGTTGGCAGAGGCTATTTACACTGACCCCGCCCACCAACGTGTGTTTGGACTAGACAAGATTACAACAGACAGCTTTTTAAGGACAGCGTCTGTGGCATAGATGGTAAGGCACGTAACACATCTACTTTGATACAGCCGACATAAGTTCACTTCCACTTTTTCCAAACTTGTTTTTCTCCCTTTTCTTATATCATGTAAAATTGGAAAGGCATTTATTTGTAATAAACATGAAGGACATAATTGAAAAGTTGAAAATAAAGTATCTGGTAGGGTTAGGGTAGGTGTAGGGTGGGCTTTATTGTCCCAATAAGGCAGCATCCATTTAATAACTTAAAATAAAACAGATAATTTACACTCAATACATTATTATTGCATACTGTTTTATAATGTGCTACAATACTACAATACAATAAAAAAAAAATAGTGTTAATAGAATCTATTGCTACTTGTACTCAGTGTTGGGCAAGTTCTTTCCAAGTTCTTTTCAAGTGCTGAGTTACTTAAAGAAATGAAGGAAAGGGAAGGATGTGACATGCTCCACATTTGACTCATCCAAGTGCACACACACACAGCAGTGAGTAGTGAACAAGCACACACCCAGAGCAGTGGGCAGCCATATTGCTGTGGCACCTTGGGAGCAACTGGGGGGTTTGGTGGCTTGCTCAAGGGTCTCACCTCAGTTGTGGTATTGAGGGTGGAGAGAGTGCTAATTCAGTCCCCAAACCTACAATCCCTGCCAGACCTGAGACTCAAACCCACAACCTTTGGGTTACAAGTCCGGCTTTCTAACCATTAGGCCACAATTGCCCCTTTTTGAGTTGCTTTCACCAAAATATCCACGGAAGTATGACTAGGCATTCGAAAATGCTAAAATAGTAGTTTATTGCTGCTCATCAGCCTATACATCCAATGGAGAACGATGTGGTAGCATCATAGCATAAAATTATAAAATCATATTTAGATACAAATGTTAGTTTAGGTTGCTGTTTGTAATAACACAGTAGATGGCACAGGCATGGCCTTGTCTATAATGTATATTAGTGGTCTTCAGACTTTAAGTGTGCCCACTTTTTTCTTTCTAAATTGTTGTGACCCGTAGTCGAGCAAACCATAAACATATTTAACTGGTTGACTGTTAACCAATAGTAAGTATTTTTAGAGAGAGAGAGAGAGAGAAGGTGGGGGAGTGGTGATAAGCACAAACCACATTATTACATTCAGAAATAGAGTGATACCAGTAAAAAAGTGGAATATTATAGCCTAACAACCAAACAATAATAGCTAGCATAATATATTTTAGTTCTCCTTACTCCACAACAAATCATTTAAATTGAATGGTATTCAGAACAGAACAATAATGAAAAATATTAGTTGCTAAACAAGCCAAAACGAATTACTACATTAAAGCGAAATTGAAAGCAAATGGCATTATTCTCATTCGACACGAATCCGCGTTTCCATATTTGTATTTAAATGCTAAAGTATTATTTATTATGTAAACCAGGCTTTGTACTTAACGTGGTTTCTGAACAGAAAAAAATGATCCTCTTTACATGAGAAATATGTGCTTGGCCCAAACTCAGGCTGAATGGCATGGATTGTATTTAAATTAACCAGTGTATCTGTGCTTGGTTGATGGTGATACTGCTGCAATACTGTATGTGCATGCATGAGGCACTGGCACAATCAAACAGAGGCAATTTAAAATAATCCTTCATTTTTGGCTATACATAGATCATTCGAAACTACAACGGGATGCGCTTTTTGTCATTTCGGTTTCCTTTCTGTGAATTTTTGTAGAGAGCAACATAAAAATGAAACAAAGTCGGCAGTGTCACTCAGTCTTTTTCTTCATTCTGTTAATCTGTTAATTATTTAAAGGGGTCATCGGATGCCAATTTTCAAGTTGATATGATTCTTTAGGGTCTTAATGAAAAGTCTATAATATACTTTGGTTAAAAATTCTCAATGGTTATTTAAAACAACACCCTTTTTACCTTGTCAAAATGAGCTCTGCAAAAATTATCCCATTCTGAGGGATTGTTCCTTTAAATGCAAATAAGCTCTGCTCGCCCTGCCACTTTCTACTCTCTGTAGAGTGACGAGCTGCTCGGAGAGATTGTTTACTTTAGCCACATTGAGCCGCTAAACTTGCTAACTAGCACGTTATTAGGAAAGGTAATTGCAGAGGTTCATAAAAAAACCCCTTATACTCACTTCTGCTCGAATCACGAATGATTTGCGCGAACATAGGCGCATTTATGTAGATCGGGAGGTGCATTCCCTTCACAAACAAATGTAATCCACTGCATCTTCAGCGGCTCAGATGTCAGGAGTAAATGACGACCACTATGTTCATTGTTACATCCAGCAACACCTCAATCACTCAGTCACTCAATATTATTGTCTAATTTACATCCCTGCTCCGGCATGGAAACAATGGAGGTTGGACTGTTACAGCTGATCTGAGGTAAGATGCTCATGTCAACAGTGTTGTGAAGGTTACTTTGGAAATGTAATACGTTACAGATTACAAGTTACTTGATTTAAAATGTAATAAGTAGTGTAACTTTTCAATTACTTTATTAATGTAACATTACTTTTGATTACTTTTTGATTACTTTTCTAAATTTATATTTAGATATTAATATTTTCAACTGTCAATCATTTTGAAACATTTAAACCAGACAGAGTTAACCTTACAGTAGCACTCAACACTGATTACTGTCAGACTTTTAAAATCCTTTATCACTTGAATTAAATTTAAAATAAGTAAGGAATAATACACATCTTTATTTTGCAATAACAAATGGCTGGATGTACATTATCCCATTTATTACACAGCTGCTTGCCACAAAAACAAAAATTAGACATGAAACACTGATCTGAGTTGAAATATTTAAACACAAAGTAAAACAAAATGGCAGCAGCCGCTTTAAAAAAAAAAAAAAAAGAATGAGTCCACGAAACCAGGATGACATAATTAAGAAACTGTACACATAATACTGAATTGAGTTTTAATATTTTATTAGCTAACCAAATGCAAAGTTTCCACTAAGAAAAACTATCAAGCATATAGCGCCGACTTAAGTTTCCCGGATGAGTCTGTGTTATTAGCTTTTACCAGTTGTTATCAGGAATAACATACCTTGAAATGTCATGACTGACCAATCAGAATCAAGCATTCCACAGAGCCATGTAATAATAATAATTTAAAATTCAAAATTCAGACTTAACACCTCTTATTTACTTGTTTTTAGATCATTTTAGATAATATGAGGTTAAATTCAGATTTTAAATCATAACAAGAAATTGTTTCATAGCTATGATACTGGTTTTGAAATCAAATGTTTGCATAGTTATGACAGGAAACATTGGCATCTAACAATGCCTTGGAAAAAACAATTAATCTTAAAAACTAAAGTATGTGCATAAACCAATAAATAAAACAGTTATTGAATAAGCATCTGTCCTATTCTGTGTCCTAAACTCCTGAAACATTCATGTGTCATTTTACAGCAATCAATGCAGTTTATATAATAAGTCAATTAAATCTGTATCTGGGTGCATTTGTGTGAAAAAATTCAGATGTAACCTCCTTTGTAATCACTAACATTTTCAAAAGTAACTGTAATTTAATTACATATTTTTCTACATTTATTTATTTCGTATGTAACTAGTTGCCCCCAACACTGTAATGTCAATTAACTATCAGGTGGTCTCTGTCGGTGGCACACCGACAGACATCTGAAATGGCACAATCTGAAAAGGGAATATTATTTTACAGATTAATTAAAACCACTGCATGGATTTTTTATCATTATAGGGTAGGATTTGTACATACACTTCCAACACATTAATGTTCAAACAACATGTAAAAGTGAACTTTTGCACCGATGACCTTTAAGTCAAATATATTTTTAATTATTCATTCCTTTTATATATAGACTATGATTTAATAAAAACAGATTGTTATTTAGTTAAACTAAATTTCTGTTTGCTTGTCTAACGTTAAGTGATTATTTCTTATGTTAATGGGCTCCATGTCTCTCATTTCTCACAAATAAAGGAATTCATCTCATTCCTCTACCAACTTGAATTACAGCGACAGAATTTCTTCTCTGGTGATGTTTTGCAGTTGTTAAATTAATTCACCACTTAATTTTGAGTTAAAATATGTTGTTGTAACTTTATGCTACAAGTTGTAACGAAAATAATATTACCCAAATGTTATTAGGCCTTGCTTATATTACTGCTACTGCAAAGCAGTATACTAGTGTCATATCGTTACTTTGTCGCGTTACTCCCAGCACTACTTGCCACTTGACTTAAATTGGGGATTGGGTTAGGGATAATATATGTGCGTGTGTAATGTTTTTAAATGCTGTCAGTGTCTATATTGTATGTTTAAGAACATTCTACCAATAAATATATAAATAAACAAATAAATAAATATTTACCTAAGTAAATGTTATGAATACATATAAACAATGTGACAAGGGTCGAAAATGCCCTAGTGTATCTAAATTAAATGCATAAACATATACTGGATAGACTGATGGGATTTGTCAGTGACAGATAAAAGAAACAGTGTGAACTCATTCAGGTGAGTGTCATTTATTAAAAAAAATAAAATAAAATAAACAACTGATTTAATGTAACATGGATTTGAGGAATGACTTCATGCATTCACTAAAATTACCCCACATCAGTTGTTTGAAAGTCATTAAAATGGCTCAAGAAAATCTTTAGCAGCATAATTTTTTTGAAAGGTTTTACAGATTATATTTGGGTTTTAATATATTTTATTTTATGATATTAGAACGAAGTGAAGTGTGTCAAATGCTTTTATTGAGCCACTGTATGACTACATATATGAAACTGGGAAATTCTGTTCATGCCAAATAAAAGTGACCACAAAAGGGCAGTTATTTCCACAAGTATTGTGTTTGTTTCTAAAAATCACTCTCGGTCATGTTATCCTACTGCTATTCCCTTGACAAATGCACAGCCAGTGGATGCATTCGCTGGTTCTCTGTGATGAGGCAGATCCTAGCAGGGTGCCTCTGGGAGATGTGTGTCACATTTACCTGGGCCCTCAGCCAGTGGCCTCATTCCCAATGACACATCACGGCACAACACCAAATAACAAGCAGCAAATCAGATGCTATAATATAAACAGTTGTCTTTTTGTTTGAAAATTGATTGTGAATGTCATTAAACTGAAGACAATTTAAAGCTGCAACCATCTCTTTGTCCAACTAATGACAAATGGGGGTAGCTTTCAGAAGCGTGTTTGAAAACAGTCTTTTTTTTTTTTTTTTATTCCATTCAGGGACGCTGGCAGTGCAGAACTTGCACACTTCACTTCAAAAGCAAAAAATCTAAAGATAAACAAAAGGTAACACTCTATTGAAGCTGTACATTTAAATTACTTTAAGATGAATCACAATGCAGGCAAAGAAAAAACTATGAGAGAAAAAGACCATTTTCTAAGCAAAAGTGGTCTGATGTATTTGATGTCTTTTTTCCCCCCACACTGGGAGATCACGCTGTAACCTTCGGCAAAAAATACAACTAATGAAAGCGTGAAGCTGACATACCACACTCATTGTGCAAAGAGACCTGGCTGTTTAACGACTTGTTTCGAAAATCATTCTTGGAAAAGAACCAGAGTGCTGCTTATGAGAGGCAAGGGACAGCAGGTGCTATTTTTCAGTAGTGTATTTACAGAGGAATTAAGCGGTAATGCGGAGATTGCAGAATGATTTTTTTCTGCTCTAGTTTGTTTTGCAAGTGGGATGAAACTAAATCATCTGGTGCTCAAGGAAACTCTGACTGCTTCCCCCAGATAGTAAAGAAAAACAAAGCAATTTTCAAAGCTTTTGTATTTTGGGTGAACGATTAGCAATATCATGCATATGATTTTTTCACAAAAACAATAATGAAGACAGTCAGCGACATTGCTTTGCACAAAGCTGGATTTAAAGTCTTAGTTTCAGATGAATGTACAGTATATTGCAGCCTCACGGTGCCTGAAAAAAATAAAATAAAATAATGAATCACACATGCTAATGCAGATGAAATTGAAAGAATTTTCAAGAATAACTTACACCTTTAGAAGACTATTAAGACTATTAAGACTATTAAGTAATTATTTATTCATTTGCTTATTTATTTACAGTCATTTTTTTTCATTCTGTGAGGAAAAAAAAAAACTGTATTATTCTGCCAAACTTCTCCAACTGTGTCCCACTAGAAGAAAGAAAGTCAAATGGGGTTTGAACAACCCTCATAGTGAGCATATAATGACTAAATTTGTATTTTACTTATATTTATTCATTTATATTCACAAAAGATAATTTGTTTCACACATTTTAAATTTAGCATATTTTAAATTTATTAAAAGAGATGGGTCTTTAATCTAGATTTAAACTGGCAGAGTGTGTCTGCCTCCCGAACAGTTTTAGGTAGATTGTTCCAGAGTTTGGGCGCTAAATAAGAAAATGATTTGCCCGCAGCTGATTTTGATATTGTATATCCATATTAATTAAAATTATAACGAAATAAATAAATAAATAAAGGGTGTCACAATCCAATGGAGTGCCCATGAGCTCCTCTAGAGACATTTGCCACTTTATCCTGAACTCTATTTCCCATAACATCCTCTGCACAGGAACTGATTGCATACAGCCTTGTTTCCTGTCAGGAGGACTATTTAAGCTGCACTCAAATGAGCATACTTTGCAAAGCCTTGTTCAGCTGTAAGTTTTCCATGTTTATTCCATGTTTATCTTGCCTTGTTTTTGTCTTGCCTTGTCTTGCTTTGCGTTGCCTGTGTTTTGGACTGTGCACTGTTTCATTGTTTTTGTGATTGTTTTCTGCCTGCCCTGACCATTGCCTATTTTTGGATTACTCTTTTTCTCGCTTTGGATACTGTTTGTTTGCCTTGCCTGTCTTGACTACATTTTTTTTTTTTTCTTTAAATAAGGGTCACACTTGGATCTCGCCACATCATATAAATAATTAGATTAAATATTTTAATCGCTAGACAGCCCTAATAAAAATATAAAGTTATGAAATTTTCCCTCAGCCAAAACTATTTACTCTGGAAAAAAATAATAGATTAATGAGACCAAAATTAGATTTACCCCAAATTAATTATATCTTATATTTAGCCACTATAAGGACATCAGAGCCAGTGGCATTTTCCAGAAGATCTGGCCGAGGGAAAGCTGTTCTCGGTGGGTTCATTAGCGCTAAATGGCTGCTGACGCCCTGTAGCTCACATCTCCAAACACGTTGAAGCAAATATTCAAATAGGTGCCGTCTTTAGTAGTAAATCTCGTATTTGAAGTTTAAATACATTTTTGCCTAAACAAACTCTTAGATATACAGTGATACAAATGGTGAAACGGTTCTCGTGGTGATACTGGAAGTATATCTCATGGCTGGAATGAATGATAACCAGAAGTAACTGTTGTATAAATTTAATAAAACCATAGCCTGTTGAAGATTAATCATCATATTAAGTCATATTGCGATTCCAAATTTAAGACCTCAGGAAATTATAATTAAGACTTTTCTTATATATTTAAGGAATTTAAGACTTCTTACGGCCTTGAAGTTACTGAATTAATTTGACTCATTGCAAATCATTACATTTAGCATGTTTGACTCCAAATCAGGCATAGACAACGACCTGGAGTGCCGATGTTTAGATCCAACCCTAAAAACCCTGATCTGCCTATAACTCTACTCTAGGACCAATGTTGCCTGTCCCTGCTCTAAATGAACCAAGAACTGTTACTGTTATATTGTACTTTAATCCTCTAGAGCAGTAGCGGTCTTGACTCATATGGTGCCTTAGGCAAGATCAGACATGATCTGAAAGAATCAAAGATGGAAAGCAAAGAGAAACAACAGAGCACAACAGGGTCATTAAAGACAAAGTTAAAATAGATAGGGCTCAACTGTTCATGTGGAATAACCCACTGCTCCATCAAGGTAAAATTTGGAAAAGTATTTTGTGTGACTTACCCCACAGTTTTGGAGGGAACACAGATTTGCAGTAAATCTGCAAAAACGAGAATTTACGTGAATGTGAATCTATAAAACTCTGTCAGTCACTTGTTCTGAAACTTTTTTTTAAATTCTCAGAGTGTTAACAAAGAAACATGCATTGAAACTTGTACGTTTAAATAAATAAATAACTAAATAAAAACTGACAAAGTGGGAAATTTTTCAGTTTATAGCAGAATGCTACTTGTGTGCCACAAGTCAATCATTTTCAGTGCACTTATTGTGTATGTACATGCATTTACATTGTACTTTTTATTTCAAACTACCATTTTGTAATTACATTTGTATTTAATGCTGCGTTCACACCATATCGTAATTACCGTAATTTCGAAATGACAACATGTGACATTCTACTCGGAGTTGTTCACGTCCTCTGACTCAGAATTATACTTTTCTATGGCAACACTATCAACGCCTAAACAGAGCCTACGTTGGTCAGGTGGTACAGCGGTCATGTGGTACAAGTCGTAGCTCTCAGAAGACTCCCAGTTCACAAGTTGTAATTACAAATTCTACGAGGACGTGAACGCTTTTTACAAGTTGAAATCTCGTAATTACGGGAATTCCGATATGGCGTGAACGCACCTTAATTTCTGTAATAGACATCTATGATTACACTGTTGACCCTACCTCCATGCCTTAAACCTAACCATACCACCAAATCTCCCACCTCAATAACAGCAAAAGTGTTTAGCAAATCAACATGAATGCAATAGCTAAATTGTGCCTAACAATTCAATATTTTGTTTTTAAGTACATAATATTTAAAGACACCTCATATAAAGTGGGACCGTTTTTGCCTATAATAGACAGTGAGGCATCTCTCATATTACCCTAATATATTATTGCTCTTTTACTTCATTTCAGTAGAGTAATGACCAGGTATGAATACTATGCTGTTATGCAGTAAATTAACCAGTAAGAAAACATCAAAGAATAAGAGGAAAGAAACTGTCACAAACTGAAAGATACGGTTGATGGAGTCAGCATGGTGAAATCAGGGGCCATCAATCTAAAATGAGCAGGGCATTATCTAAATGACTGAGAATGACAGATTTAATGCATTGCTCTACCTGCTAATTCTAGCCTTCATCGTTTATCTTTGCTTTTACTAAAGAAACGTACAGCAAAATAGCAGTCTCTAAACATACAACAGCTTTTAACACAACACACAACAAAGAACAACATTAACTGCAACAACAAAAGTATTAAATCATAGATTTAGCAAAATGTATAATATTCTACAGAACTGTAAAGTTGCATTAGTTATACAGTAGTTATAATACAGGCTCTTTTTAAAAATAACTTACACCAGTTTTCATATTGACTCTATGGTCCTTCAATCTTCTTACTCTTAATAATAACATTTCTACATTTGCATCACATTATTATTTATTTATATTTTAAACACAGAAAAAAGATTTGAAACAGGGGTGTATGTTTCACTGTAACAACCAGCAACTTTCAACCTGCAGCTCTTACCTAAACTGAACACTTTCTGGGAAAGCAAAAGGCCCTGATTTGTATTTCAACATGTGACATATTTGTTACATAATTTAAGACAAAACAGGTCAAAACGATGTTTTTTTTTTTTTTGCGAGAGAGAGTTTAAAACAGCTTGCCTAAACAAATTCTTGGCTGGTAAACACCTTCAAACCTCAAGTCACTTAAAAAAAAACTCTTAAAAAGTGTTTCTTCTTAGTGTGAACCTGAGGTCCAATTATTCCTACCTATGAATTGGGCACATCAGTTTGTGGATTTGTGTAATAGAGAGTGTGATGTGCATTCTTGTGCACTTGTGCAAGTACATAATACTGGGGGCAGTTGAAGTGGCTCTTTAAAGCACAAGGATATTGATGGTTCTCTACCGAAACTTGAGAATAAAAGTGGCCATTTTCCACCTACTTCAGAGTAATCATACACATGAGAAATGTTTCTGGAACTGATCGGCCATGAGCAAAGACTACAAAGGTTGCATACTTCCTGGTCTGCATACTTCAACTGCCATTGAGATGAGTGGGAATGCTACGAGATGCTCTCTCCAGGTATTATAGACCTCCTTGGTAGATCCAGCAGAGCTGAGTGAAGCCCACTCCACGGTCTTTAATTCATCGATAAAATAGCCATTAACTGAAGGAATAGACTATTGATTTCTTGGTTGTCTTCCTCTCATTGCAAAGGAAGTCTTAAACCACAATCAAACGATAAGGCGCTGACTCAATGTAGCCCATCGAAGGTCTTTGCCAGCACAAGTGTGCAGACAAGACGAAACTGTTTGCACGTGCAGTTGGATTGTGGTCCTGTTTTGCATTCCCTCACTGTGAGGTGTACCATTAGCAGGCCCTAACCTAATTAATGGAGCAGCCAGCAGGAGAGGAGAGGTGCTGAGTGCTGCTGGTAATGTGATGTCACTGCGCATTAGACTGATGGGTCTGAACTCTCGGCAGGGATACGCCGAAACGCTCTCCCTGTCACGGGTTGCTTTCCTTGCCATTCCGACCCCAGACAGACCCATTCTCCTCTCCCTGCTCAACATCTCACAGTGCCTCTGATTCAATCACATCTGTTCATTCAATTCTGCAGATCTCCATAGGCACGCTGATTAAATGAAACACAAATCCAGAATTTTTTTCTGTTACCCACAGTGGCAGGATAATGGATGGACCTCTCAGCACTCTCTTGGTTGGTCTACAGAATCTGTGCTGTTTGGTTTTGCTTGAGTCTTTCATGGGCAGGGCAGCAAGATTGAATCAGTCAGCAAAGTTGAACGAGTGGCTCATGAGAGGATGGATGGACTGCTAATCTGATCTGCAGTTTGTGGGCCTTGACTTTCCACTGCGGGAAGTGACCGCCTCAACCGCATATTAGACACTGTAGTGTGCTGACAAAGCCTGTCCCTCACCCCATCTCAAGCTTTAACATCAGTCACAAACAACGAAGCGGACTCTTGCACACACTTACAGATACTCGAAAGCACTCCTAGATTAAATTGTCACATCTTCAGTTCTTGCAATCCCTTGCTTCTTTTCATATGAGAGCTGTGGTAAGGTTCCATGTTTTATTTTGTGGCTGTTTTTCCCTTTTTCTGTGCTTGTCATTCTAAACAGGTTTTGCTTTAGGGCCCAGATTTTACTAAATTTAACTCTAAAAAAACTTTAAAATCCAACATGAAATTTATGAAATATAACCAAGAATTGCATAGACCCAACAATATGCAAAATTAACTTAACTCACGCTAAATTTGCTGCATTCCATAGAAAGTTGCAAATTTGACTTGACAAAGACTTGCACATTTGTAGAATGTGAAAGAAATGTGAGCAACAGAAGATTGATGTGCCATGGCATGACCTCTTACGCTGGGCATACGCTTCATGATTTAAGGCCTAAATTTCACCCACAAATAAATGTCTGGAGATTGAAGAAAATTCCAAAATTTGAGGCAAATTAGTGATCCGTTATAACCACAGGAACTTCATGCTACCCAAAACAGTCATGTAGTGTTAAAGTAACAGCTATCCGATGACTGCAAGCTTCAAAGCTGCAGGTTTGCAGTTTTACAGTTATGTGGGATAAATTTTATATATTTATATTCTGGATAGACTGTGACATCATATTATGTCTGTTGCAGTATGTCTTTCGAAATTTCTGTATGTTCAAAGTCTAGTGTGACCATGGCATTAAGTTGCATAGGAAAAGCAACTGTAGACATATGCATGAAGTATCATATGCAACAAACACAGGGCCAAATATTGGTTAATATATATGACACTGGACCACAAAACCAGTCATAAGGGTAAATTTTTCGAAATTGAGATTTTAAAATTCATCATCTGAAAGCTGAATAAATAAGATTTTCATTGATGTATGCTTAGTTGGATAGGACAATATTTGGCCGAGATACAACAATTTGAAAATCTGAATCTGAGGTGCAAAAAAAAAAAAATGTAAATATTGAGAAAATCGCCTTTAAGGTTGTCGAAAACAAGGTTCTTAGCAAATGCATATTACTAATCTTTTTTTTTTTTTCATTTTGGATATATTTACAATAGGAAATTTACTAAATATCTTCATGGAACATGACCTTTTATTAATATCCTAATGATTTTTGGCATAAAAGAAAAATCGATAGTTTTGACCAATACAATGCATTGTTGGCTATTATATATGTGCGACTTATGACTGGTTTTGTGGTCCAGGGTCATATATATGGTATAATTCATATTGTTAATACTAATATTAACAATATTACCATGTGACAGATTATGGCAATTGCCATAGAGTTTAATTGGACATATAGCCTCTGACATCAATAACAAAAGAGCAAATAGTTTTATCCTTTCTTTAAAGGGGTCATCGGATGCAAACTTCACTTTTTCATGTTGTTTGAACATTAATGTGTGTTGGCAGTGTATGTACAAATCTACCCTATAATGATAAAAATTAATGTGTAAAAATAATATCCCCTTTTTCAAATCGAGTTGTTCTCAGATGCCTGCGTCACACCCACAGAGGCCGCTCCCATGGTAATTGATTGACATGAGCTCTTACCTCAGACCAGCGGTCACAGTCCAATAACTTTCCTTGTTTCGATGCCGAAGACAAGAATATCTCTGATTGAGCGATTGAGGTGTTGTGTTGCTGGATGTAATAATGAACATAGCGGTCGTCATTTACTCCCGGCATCTGAGCCGCTGAAGATGCAGTGGATTACATTTGTTTGTGAATGGAATGTGCCTCCCGATCTACATAAATGCGTCTATGTTCACGCGGATCATTCATGATCCAGCTTCACTTACAGCAGAAGTGTGCATAAGCATTTTTTTTATGAATCTTTGTGATTGCCTTTCCTTATAACGTGGTAGGTAAACGGCTAAACGCAGCTAAAGTAAACAAGATCGTCATTCCACAGAGAGAAGAGAGGGGCGGGGTGAGCAGAGCTCATTTGCATTTAAAGGAACAACCCCTTAGAATGAGATGATTTTTGCAGAGCTCATTTTGACAAGGTAAAAAGGGTGTTGTTTCACAAAACCACTGAGAATTTTTAATCAAAGTATTTTAGAGACTTTTCATTAAGACCCTACGAATCATATCAACTTGTGGAAAATGGCCATCCGATGACCCCTTTAAGGTATTTTGCTATGCCTTTTTTTTTGTTTGCATACTGCATGGTTTGGGCCAAGACCCACCAGTTGACAACCTCTGCTGTATAACTACTTGCTAATGGCTAGCTATCAGTTTTATTTATTTATTTTTACAATTTCATTTTTCAGCAGAAAACTGCTGTGAGATGGTTGCTGTGTTGAAGAAGGTAATTGTTCTGCAGGTGCTCATCCCGTCTGGGACACCAAATTACAGCTTGATATCAAACAGGGAAGCATAAAAATGTGTGTTTCACATGATGACAATGATATTGGCATGCTGTGATACTGAAAGGGAAAAGATGGCAAATACTTCTGGGTGTAATACTGACCTGCAGAACAGATGTGAGGTAAAACACTGCATCATAACACCATTATTATCTCTTCCCATTTTGATCAAATTGACCCTTTGCTTTTGTAAATGAATGCACAAACAAGAAATGTTTTGCAGGTCAGATGTTCCAAGGGGACTTGAACTATTGACTTCATCACGGGTGAGTTTCATGGAGATTGAAGGAAAGTACACATGGAAAATGTGCTCTCTTCATCTAATATGTCTAACTATGCACAGTCCTTGTTCTTGTTGTGGTTTGCATGGTTAGAAACTGACAGTACCTCATGACACTCGAAATCTCAGCTGCCGTAAGTGTGCACTGAACTGCAAAAAGACCGTCCAGGAAACCATGGTCCATCAAACTAGCTCCAATTTTCTCATGTCAGCAGGAAAAAATCAACGTAAATGATTTCACCTTTGTGACAGCTGGGTACGTACGCTTTTTTTTTTTTTGATAAATCAAGTATTTATGCGTGTATAAGCACAGCACTGAAAATGTCGCGTCTAGTGACCCACTTTGAGGAACAGTAAAAAACCTACACTATACAGGGTTGGAGAGGTGAAATGGGAACAGTCAAAATTAGAAATATACCGTGTATCATCACATGCATGGCTCTTCATGAACTTTTTGTCCACTGGGAAAACATGCCATCACAAAATGATTCTTGGTTGGTAAACACATTATGACCTCAGGAAGTTAATAGTCTGCATTTTTGTTTTTCAAAAGTAAGATACGTAAAATATACAGAGAAAAGAGAAAATTCAATTGTGATCTAAAAGGCTCATGTAACATTAAATTACATTTTGTGTTGCATGCCACAGAAGATGTAAAATGTAAATATTGGAAAATACAGGAGAAAACTGGTTAAGTTTTAATACATTTTGTGCTATTGTCATCTTCTGGGTCTAAAATCTTTATTGTGTCAGCATTACAGAATGTGGAGTTTTCCTGCACCTTTAGCACACTGATTATGTTTCATAATTATTCTCTTCGCATCCTTATCCTCCTAATTATTCATGACAACATGTTGCTTTCCTATATGACAGGCGATGTAAACTGTGAGATCATGTACAGTTACTGTGAGAGGCGTGCATGGATCGCAAGTGACTGTTTGTTTTCGTTTTGTAAGGTTTTCTGTGTGGCATTCTCTTTCATATAACCTGAGTCGTCAATACAAATGTGTAAACCAGCTTTTAGAGCTCCTTAATATATCAGATTGAACAGCTTGCATTTGTTAGTAAATGCCATAAAATAACAATCTCAAATCCTAT
This sequence comes from Labeo catla, assembly GCA_012976165.1. NCBI lineage: Eukaryota > Metazoa > Chordata > Actinopteri > Cypriniformes > Cyprinidae > Labeo > Labeo catla. Next base: position 245,698 of record VONZ01000953.1, read on the forward strand.
TAAAAATGCAACACAGTGCATTCATATATATATATATATATATATATATATATATATATATATTATTTTGCGTATAAATGCAATTGACTGTGTGTTTATTTGTGCATTCAATTATAGCTATCACATGATGTGTATTTGTGTAATATACGGTGAACTCACAAAACCATATATAATATATTTTTTCAATTTGTTGCATGCATTTGTGAATTGCTGAGTGCTTTTGTGAAAAACTTTGATGCTTTTAACTCAATGAGAGTGAAATAAAACTGAGTGAATCAGAAACTGTTGATGTATTTGTCTGTCTGCCCTTTACCCCCTCCACTTTGCAGCTATACCACATGCAACTTTGCAGCATTTTCAAAAACATGAAGAGAACTAACAGTGCTAGAAAAGGGTGTTTCATAAGGTACAGTGTTGGTAAGGTAACTCCTTACTAAGGTATCTTGGTAGACAGGATGTGACACAATCACTGGATTCTGATTCTGATGATTCTGGATTCCTTGTTGCCTTTGTACTATGATATGCTGCCTGCAGTCAATATTTTAGCTTTCAGATGCAGCTAAAAAGTCTTTTGCGCACATGTATATCAATCTTGACTGAGAAGGCACATGATTGGTCCACTTAGTTTTATGGGGACATTCCATAGGCGTAATGGTTTTTATACTGTACAAACCGTATTTTCTATCGCCCTACACCTACCCTACACCTAAACCTAGCCCTCATTCTGCATGATTTATAAGCCTGTTTCCTCATGGGGACCTCACAAATGTCCCCACAAGGTCAAAATTTACTGGTATTACAATCCTTGTGGGGACATTTGGTCCCCATAACGTGATAAATACCAGGTGCACACACACACACACACACACACACACAGTCAGTGTTGGGAGTAACGCATTACAAAAGAGAGAGAGTTGCGGGGTTGGAGAAGAGAAAGAATGCGGCGCACGAGCGTAGACAAGCAACAAAAATTAAGTTAAACTAAAAATTACAAAATCTGTTTTTATCAAATCATAGTCTATATATAAAATGAACTGATATGCGAAATATATTTAATATGAATAGCCTAATTGTTGTATGTCCCAGGAATTAAAACCATGACATCGACATATGAACGTGATGTTTAATAACACAGCTCGTGTCACCAACACTACACGTCACACATGAACACAGAGACAAGTTAGACAAGAATATCTCTGATTGAGTGATTGAGGTGTTGGGTTGGATGTAATTATTGGATGTAATAATAAACATAGTGGTCGTCATTTACTCCTGACATCTGAGCCGCTGAAGATGCAGTGTATTAAGTTTTTTTCTGAAGGGAATGCGTCTGTGTTCACGCAAATCATTCGTGATCCAGATTCACCTACAGCAGAAGTGAGTATAAGTTTTATTTTTTTTTTTATGAACCTCTGCAATCACCTTTCCTAATAACGTGCTAGTTAGCAAGTTTAACGGCCAAACACAGCTAAATGCACCTAAAGTAAACAAGCTCGTCACTCCACAGAGAGAAGAGAGGGGTGGAGCGAGCAGAGCTCATTTGCATTTAAAGGAGCCTTGACCAGAACAGGATGATTTTTGCAGAGCTGATTTTGGCAAGGTAAAAAGGGTGTTGTTTTACACAACCATTGAGAATTTTTAATGAAGTTCCAAACGTAGGTTCGGGAGGAGCCTAATAAAAGCAGCTCTCATTGCACCGTCCCAGCCTCAGTTCTTCCGGCATCCCTCCACCTCCTCTATTTCTGTTATTCTCCCTCTAGGTAATATCGCAATGGGGGGTTGAACTCTGCGGTTGAACTCAAACGGTTTGTGTGGCGCGACGCTCTACGAAAGTTCACGGAGTACAAAGCCTGATTTACTATAGACCTACATACTGGTAGCCTATCTAAATATGATTTTATAATTGTATGCTATATAGACCTACCTCATTACCCTCCACTGGATGTATAATGAGCAGCAATAAACTACATTTTGGTATTTTATAATGCCTAGTCATACTTATGTGAATATTTTGGTGAACATGCTCAGGACAGTTGGACATTGCGGTGGATCAGAGGTAAAAATGATATAAATACTGTTCAGTTTCATGCACAGACCAATTATTTTGTGTCTTCACACCTCAATGTATCGTCACGAGCCACAAGGTTTAATTTGGTTTTGTCTGTGTATGTTTTTTTGACTCTCAAAGCCATGGATACCATTGACTGCCATTATATGACTGACAGACTGCAACGGTTTGAGTAAAAAATCTTTGTTTGTGTTCTACTGAAGAAACAAAGTCACCTACATCTTGGATGCACTGGGGGTAAGCAGATAAACTATTTTCATTTTTGGGTGAACTATCCCTTTAAGACATTTCATTGATGTTTTTGCATTATGTTTAGGGTCATTGTCGTCTTGGAAGGTAAATGACCTGCCCATCTTCAGCTGTCTACCAGAGGGACGCAGGTTTTCCTCAAGAATTTGGATGTTCTTTTCCCTTCAATCCTGCCCACCAGTTGCCTTTGGCATCCTGGTACCTTCTCTTATCAATGTCCTCCAGCCTCTGTCTTCCACTTTGGACGGACGGCCTGATCTAGGCAATGTGCTGGTGGTGCCATATGCTTTCCACTTCTTAACGATGCTCTGAACAGTACTCCGAGGGATAGCTAAAGCTTTTGAAATGGTTTTTTGTAGCCTTCTCCTAACTTTTGCCTTTATACAACTTTATCCTGGAGATCTTTGCCGTACCATGCACTACTAACAGTGGAATCTTTAAGAAGCAGCTTGTTTTATTCTGAAGTAATCAACACCACTACTATTGATGTCAAGTGGGCAAATTAGCCTAGTGTTGAATCTGAAAGTTGACTGCTTGCACCTGAGCAAGGGGCTGATCACTTTATCAAACCAGGCATTTCACTGATTAATTTTTAATAATAGTCCAGATTTATTATTATTATTATTATTATTATTATTATTATTATTTAATTATATTTTTACATTAATGATGAGGATTATAATATGTACATGCAGCACAAAAAAGTTAGACTTAATTAATTTTATTTTCCAGGGTGTAATGTGACAAAGATAAAGGTTTTCACAGGGTAAAATGATTTTCTATAGGCACTGTGTGTGTGTGTGTGTGTGTGTGTGTGTGTGTGTGTGTGTGTGTGTGTGCACCTGGTATTCATCACGTTATGGGGACCAAATGTCCCCACAAGGATAGTAATACCAGTAAATTTTGACCTTGTGGGGACATTTGTGAGGTCCCCATGAGGAAACAGGCTTATAAATCATGCACAATGAGTTTTTTTGAGAAAGTAAAAGTGTGCACAGTCTCCTGTGAGGGCTAGGTTTAGGTGTAGGGTAGGTGTAGGGCGATAGAAAATACGGTTTGTACAGTATAAAAACCATTACGCCTATGGAATGTCCCCATAAAACATGTAAACCCAACATGTGTGTGTGGGTGTGTGTGTGTGTGTGTGTATAGGCCTTATGTTATATCATATTAAATAAATTAGATAAATAATTGTCTACATGAGCATATACATAGTTGTTTGCATCATTTTTAATTACATGCTCTATTTATATATTTCAAAAAAAGGGTTTGACACCTCAAAGTGGGTGTGATATTTTTGCACCCAGCTTGGCTGAATCCTTCATTGCTGGCCAGCTAGTGTTATTTTTGTATAAAGGGCATATTGCACATCTCTGACTCACTCTCTGTCCTACATTAAAAACCACTTAGCCTCTCTTTTAAGGAAGATTTTGGCGATTTTGTGTGAATGATCATAGACAAATGAGAAAGTGTTTTGGAGTGAGTTGAGTAACTCGAATAAATGCTAGTGTTATAGTCATAATAACAAATGTTTACTTCAGAAGTTACTTTTTTTCCCCCTACTGTTGGAGTTTCATTATAGTTTTAAATATGCTAAATGTGCCTGTCCACACATCGATGTAGGTCCAAGAAGATCTAAAATTCTAATGCATTAATGAACAAGCTAAAAGCATTGCTTTTAAAGCCATTATTACACATTATTGTGAGTAAGCTTCGGTGGTGCTCGACCACAAATGTTTCCTCATCATAATAACTGAGTGCTTCTACAACAACATCACACAGGCACTCCTAATTCTGGATATGTTAAAACCTCAGTTTTAAAAGGGTCACACCATACATTGTTTTCATAATTTATTTTATTATTTTCCTGAAGTGCACTTATGATGCTAGTCAAGGTTTCTTAACTTAAAAAAGGCATCAATTTAATTCGCATTACCATTTTCAACACGTTTTTTTCCCGCACTACTATATGAACTTCTGCCTCTTTGCATGTTAAATGAGTTACCTATGGGCTTTAGTCAAAAATGACATCTGAATTTTCAAAAATATTTTTTTACATTTGATCTTTTTGGATTGGAAAAGTTTTACAGGGTTTAAAATTGAATGTTCCAAAAATCAAAAATCAAGGAAAGTTAGACTTTAAATGAAATGACCCTATTAAAAATAAAAATTAGGCTTTATGACAAGCTTTGGTTCTCAACCAGGTTGAGATGAGGGTCTAAAAGAAGCAGCTTTGGTTTATTAGCCATCTGCCCTTTGGTTTATTAACCATCTGAACCTGCTCTACATGCTAGTTGGTTGGACTCCTGGTCTCAGTCCCACCCTGCCAAGCACAAGGCCTGATCGCAGCATTCTGCCTGGCGTTAATTGTCACGGCAAATGTCCCTTGGTGCGATGCTCCCTGTGACGGCATTCAAGTTCTAGTGAAACGCAATTAATGCAGAGCAGCAGGATGTTAAAAGCAAAATTTGTCACTGTTGGCATCAGAGTGTTAGCTAATTGCCAATCTGATTGGAGAAGATGCCTGTGTCCCCCTCCAAATTGCACCCCTGCCACTCCTTTATTTGTGCCAGATCCTCTCCTACACAGAAAAAGACCCAGTGTGTCGGAGTCGCAGCCTAGTGGTTAATACACATGTTCCAGACACTTTGAGCCACAGTGCTCATTTGGGAGATGTGTTGTGACCCGATCTCATTCTCTTCTCCCTCTTCTCATTTTTGTTTCCTGTTGTTTCTGATGAAAGAATGATTAGATAATTTTATACTTTTGCCTTAACTATCCCTTTAACTGCCAGTGCTAAGTAGCCAGACTCAGACCCCCTTGTATCTGTAAGGAAGAAGGAACGATTGAGAAGGAGAAAGTCAGAAGAAGGTGATAAAGAACACAAGGTGACGAGAGCGAACAGACCACCTGCAGTCCCATTTGAAGCAATCTGTTCAAGCGACTGGATCAAAAGAATGAAACGGACACACACAATATCGCGCTGCTGACGAGAAGGTGGGGAGTGTTTGTGAGCGTGTGTTTTGTGCCTTTGAGATTACACCTCACCTAGTGGGCAGGGTAAAGTATATTCTCTCATACTTCACATGGACTAGAAAATAGAAGAAAGGGTGTGGATGTACGCAATGACTTATTCATACAGTCTGATTCTACCTTTCTCTCTCCTACTCTGAACACTCTCTCATCTGTCCTTGTAGTCTGAATTCATATGAAGTCAATACTGATGCTATGTCCATACGAAAGTGAAATAGATGTTCATATCAAAGTAACGAAGACAAATTGCATTCTTTATTTTCTAGCAGCTGCTGGTGCTACTGGCAGCGTCTCGTCTCTACACCAGGGGGCAACATCATTCTATTGTACCTACCATCACTCATAGAGCTTTCTTGCCAGTGTGAACGGACCTAAATAAAATAAAGTTTCATTTGAGACTTTATCGTGCTAATTGGTAATTAATTACATTTTCTAAAAAAAAAAAAAAGCTTTTGTTTTAGTACTTTAAACTGTATCCTGTGTCCTTTGTTTGTCTGTGTATGTGTGTGCAGCTGTAGCATGGTTGCAAAATGCATTTGTATGAATAACAAAGAAATGTCTCTTGTAATTGTGTGGTGTTTTATAAGACAAGTATCTCTTTTACTATTTCTCACACCCAATAATTTGAAAATAAGTAGCCTATTAGTATCTCTATTCATGGCAATGGCAGCTGCTGTAAAATTATGCATAAATAAAAACAAAAAACAGTCTATCTATCTATCTATCTATCTCTCTATCTATTTTATCTATTGATCAAGAACAAGAGAGTAGTGATGTGTGTGTGTGTGTGTGTGTGTGTGTGCCATTTCAATTGTAAAAATGTGAAACGTTTTCTGCTAGGACTAGGTTGCAGTGTTTAATGTAACAAAGGCAAACTTAAAGACAGTGGGGAGTTGAATCCAGGTGCAGATGATTTATTATTTATTAGAATATACAAAACAGTGCTAAGGAACCCGAAAACTCTGCAACTGCAAACACAGGGGTTTAAATACTATGTAAAAGAGTGGAGGAAACAAGAACTAAAAGTCTAACACAAAATGCACAAAGGCATGAAATACATATAGAGCCTCCCTGTAAGGAGCAGCTCCAGGTGCCCCCAGAAGTTAAAAAAAAAAAGGGTGGTGAAGTTGAGGAGGATCAAGAAGGAGGAATTGAGAGCAAGGAAACCAAGGTGGAGCCAGAATAGCAGGGCATCAAAGCAAAGCCATAAGAGCGGGAGACCAAGGCAAAGAAGGGACCCAAGGCAGAATGGGAAACCAATGCTGGGCTGGAGAAGTATATCAAGTTGGAGACAGCGTAGCGGGGGACGAGAGACTGAGACCACTAAGGCGGATCCAACAGAGATGGTGAACATAGTTGAGCCAGTAGAGGAGATGATCAGCACAGCTAATCTGTGGACCGTGATGGCAAAGTGGAACACCACAATGGCAGAGCAGGCAGAACAGGGTACCATGGCAGAGCAGAAGACTGCTGGGGAGGCCATGGTGGAGCAAAGACAGGTGAAAACCAGGTAAACTCAGAAATGGTCTTACTGGTCATGATAGCACAAGAAAGGGTTACACTTTATTTTGATAGTCCACTTTAGACATTCTACTAACTTTGCAACTACATGTCAGCTAATTCTCATTCATTTGCAACTACATGTCTACTAACTCTCAGAGCAGACTGTTAGGTTAGGTTTAGGGTTAGTATAATAAGTTGACATATACTTGCAAAGTTTAGAAGAGTGTTAGAAGATATTAAGCAGACAGTCTACTAATACTCTAATGACTAGTTGACATGCAGTTACAAAGTTACTAACTGTTAGTAGAATGTCTAAAGTGGACTATCAAAATAAAGTGTTACCAGAAACTGTGTTATTAAACAGTGTCTTTGCTGTTGACCTTTGATGATCCAATACTAATATGCAAAAGTAACTGTCCTTTAGTTAAATGTCACTTCTGTGATTTAAGACTGTTGAACTTGCTTGTTCTGCATCCTGGTTTTCAGATATCTAGATGGGGAGCACAGCGTAAATGTGTGTTTTTGTTGGGCTCCCTGTTGTTGGGCTTCAACCTGATGCCAATTCATTTAGCTTTTGGTGAAAGGAACATACATTGGTGATTTGTTTTGCTTTTTTGATATATATATGCTGTGAAACATATTTGCAATCACAAATAAAATGAATTTGTAATTAAAAAGCAATCAATCCTAATTCTTTGATGGTCTGAAAGAAACAGATAGAGCCACAGCCAGCCGAGGTAAAAAAAATAAAAATAAATAATGTAAAAGTAATGTAACATGTTTCTTTCCATAAAAAAATATGTTATGTAATTAGTTACTTTTTTGGGAGTAACACAATATTCTAATGTAGTACTTTTAAAAGTTACATTCCATAACTCTACTTGGGACCACCAGAATTGGCAGCGCTAAGTGCATGTAAATGGTTACATAATAATTACAGGAGAAAGAAAATAAATAAATAAACAAACTTAATTACATAAATAAATAAATAAAAAAGCTTCATGCATTAAAAGACTGGGGATTACATTTTCAGAATTTTCCTAACACAACAACCTCTCTTTGTATTTTCATGTGATTACCTAGGGTGTGTTCCACTTGAAGCGGTGCTAGAGCCGTCTGCTCTCTATAGCTCTCACGGTACTTTGATGTCATACACAGATCGGTCTGTGCATCACTGCTTTAAGTCGAACACACCTAGAATCTTGTCCCTCTGTTTGCCTCTTTGTTGTGTATTGACATTTGTATGCTGTTTCAAGTGTTAAGTCCATGCATATGTTAAGTCTGCACTCATGTTCATGTTTTGTTTTCATGTCAGGGTCCAATTCAGTCTATCTTTCACATTTGGATCACTGTTCTTTACTTGATAGGCCTTATTTGCTCCATGTAGTTATATAACAAATAGTCTGTACCTTTGGCCACATGCACTGCAAAATGTCAGGAGTGACAACCACATTTAAATGGTCCAAAAGTAAAATCACCTGGCCTAATATTAACCCTACCTTTAGGTGCATATAAAATACATTCATATTTGCCATGAGTCATGCCACAAAATAAAATGTTGATGGGATGGATGTACTCGTCCGCTTGTTCAGCACCTCTGTTGTACACAATTTCTTAGGTCTCTGGAAAGAGTCTAGTGATGTTATGTTACTCTGTTATGTTCAAGAGCCAGTATTTATCAAAATGTACCATTCTTTAACTCTATAGAAAATTGCTCAACAAACAATATTCTTTCTTTTAACAGTCCCACCACATCATCAACAGACAACAGGCAACAGTATGCCAGAATCTTGGCCAAATTAACATCAAGGCCATATATAGACTTTATGCTTCAAATATAGACTTTATCTTTTCCATCTCTAAAGAGGAACTTTTCAGATTGCTGAGGTCACACACCACTCCATTTCTATATCCACACACCAGATAAATAGGATCATAGTAATGAACTTACAGGGTTTTTATCAGTAGGTCCAAAGTGATAATAAACAGCACAGAATACTGCTCATTGTCACTAAGGCCGTGGTTCCACAGACATTACAGATGTAGTGAATTTTGCTTTCGCCAACCTAGGAAGATGAAATAGTATACTGATGGGTACTCATGTCACAGATTACATTATGATTCTTGGATCATGTGTCAATCAATGTGTGGTTATGAGTACATCACATAAGAAAGTTTGGTGGGATCTCTAACTTGTAAAACCTTTTACTGTATTATCAACACAAGGAAGATACAAGTGTAATAACATACATTTTATTAACAAAAGATGGACAAGGGTAATCAATAACTGCTAAATGAATACCATGAATGGAAAAGGAATAGTGCATAAGTGCATAAGATGCATAAAATGCAAGTGATTCAGTTGGGTGTTGCTATGTCAGAGCTACATTATCTGGAAAGATAAACTGTTGCTACTTGTGAAGTATCTTATTGCACATAAATGAACAATTATTTGTTATCAACTGCAATCAGCTATATAATATATAAAGTAAATTAGAAAATCATAGACTGATAATATACAACAATGCCAAGGTCTCTGGATAAGGGTTTGGAAGTGATATTTATGTTCTCTGTGGTTGAGTGAGCAGTCCAGTGGTGGTGATTCTTCCACTGGTTGCGCTGGTAGCAGTACAGTGGGGAGAGAAGCAGAAATCCGTTTCGACAGCCTTGAACATGAAGTGCTGTAGGATGCTGACCTCCTGGAGCACCAAAGGGTCCTAAGATCTGGAACAAGCAGATGTGTCCCTGGAGTAGGTGCTGAAGGTCCTTAGCTTGGAACACGCAAGCAAAAGTACCTGAAGTGAAGGTTTGCTCACCAGAGCTTAACCTTCCTGCAAATGTCTGTGTGTTTTCTGCCTCTCTGTTCTCTGACTCAGAACTTGGTTAATCCACTTTGTCTCTCTCTAGGATGGAGACTCAGGACATGCTGCATCTGTTGTTGTCTCGCTGGAAAAGACTCAGAATGCGGTCTTATTTTGCTGCCTCAAAAGCTGGAGACTCGGACTTGGTATCTGTTGTTGTCTCACCCTTGCAGATCGCAGACTCAGAATGGTGTAGCTGTTATTGCCTCTTCCCTTACGGGAGTCAGACTCAGTATGGGTATCTGTTAGTCTCTCTGGACGAAAGACTCAGAAAGAGTTGATCTGTTAGCGTCTCCTGGACATGCCAGAGACTCAGAACATTGATGATCTGTTAGTGTCTTTCCCATACAGGACTCAGAACAAAGAGTGTTTTTTGGAAGGGTATCTTTATCCCTTTCTGACGAGGAGGAGATTATTTGCATAGTCCAAACACAAAGTTATAAAAGTGTAACTAAAGTTTTTATCACTTTCCAAACCACAACCAGACTACATTTGGCAATGTTACAAACACATTAAGTCCAAACATAATGGGAAGGGATTGAACTGCCATGCATGCACTCATTTGTCCATTAACAGCTGAGTTTGCTGTCACTAACAATACTTACAGTATTTCTCTGAATAAGTATAAGACGTTTGTGTTGTAGTGTACATCAGTTTTAAGGTTTGAAAACATAGTTATGAATGGATTTGGATGGATCTTTGTGATCTCTCTTTGTTTCACCCACTGCTGCTGTGGCTGGAGGTTCTACAGAATTTTTATGGCCAAAACCTTAGGAATCAGTCTCAAGGTGGGTGGAGGGCAGAAACTGCACTTTGACCAATAGGAAGTTCTGTCATTCCCGGGTTTTGTACCAAAGGTCTTTTTCTTGCCCTCTAAGATGTGTCTGGCTATTGTCCTGGCATATTTATCTGAAGGCGTTGGACAGTTTGGTTATGTTAGTTCACCAGGATCCAATCAAAAAGTAGCAAACTCTTGTCTACTATTGTGGTCAGGGAGGGGTCCCCGCCATAAACTGGGCCCTGTTTTACATTATAAGAAACATTACACGATTCTGGAGGCTGCCTAGTGGCCAGTAATCTATAAAGATCTCTGGCGATTTGTGGGAAGCTGTCATGTGAGTCATGTGATGTGGAGAAAGAGGAGTATGTCATCAACCATAGTAGCAAACCAACTAGTCACCATTCATCATCAGTGGCACCCAAGGAGGAATAATGGAATCTACCTTAAGTTATCCAGGCTAGAATTGGGTCCCACCTTTTTCAGTGTCTCCACAGTTTTTTTCCTGGAAAACCACTGCCTGTGTGGGAGAGCCTAGATTCTTAGATCTTTAGTGATTTTATGTATATCAGAGTTTTAATAGGTATACAAGTTTGCTTAGACTCTTTTTCCCTCTTAGTTCCTTTTGCCTTGAGGAAATACTGTATATGGTCTGTCTGTCATGTGAGTGATCAAACAGGAAAAGCACCAGTATGAAGGAAGTAGCATGGCAGGTAAGCAACCTATCACCAGGTACAAGGACCTCTAATGATCATCAGTATTCTGGACCGTGGAGTTTCCTGTTTGTGGACCTTTTCAGAAATGGGACATTATAGCACATTAAGACTCTTAAGGACTGTTTGAGCATATGGCCAGGTTTTTTTTATCCTATCCAGTGACAAAAGGTCCTGATTTTGCAGAAGCAGCAGGAAGTCTTTGATCATAGGTTGATGCAGCCAGTCTTCCATATTTCAGATATAGACTGGGTATTCCTTGAAGACAGCTGGTGTGCTATCAGGAATCACGTGGCCATCCTAACTGTCATTTGACTTAGATAGGAAAGAGCCCATTTATTACTGCAGTACGGACCAACACTCTCTGGATTACTTATTTTTACACTTTAAGCACACACTTTAATACTGGTGAGCATGTCAAGGACCATGCTCACCAGTATTACTTAACTGCAGTAGGAAAAGATGTTTCAACATATACATGAGGTCCTGAAGTAGGTGTAAAGGATCCTTAACAATCTAGAACAGGCAGATAAAGAAACCTTAAAGTGAAGGTTTGCTTGCTAGAGCTTAGACTTTTTGCAGATCTTTATTGCCTTTTACTCATACTCAGAACTTTCAAGATGGACAGAATAATTCATGATAAACAGCATGTAGACAAACCTTTCTTTGGCAGTCAAAGAGGGCCATTCAGTAAAATTGAGCCCTTGAATACCCGAGTCCAGGGCATTCTAGTGTATCCAAGCCTGCTCCTGGAGGGCCAACCCAATTTAAAAACACTTATCAAGGTCTTACTAGGCATACTAGAAACTTCCAGGAAGTGCATTGAGGCAAGTTAGAGTTAAACTCTGCAGGACAGTGGCAGTCATTGTAGGAGGCACTGAATTTATGCTTTACGTCCCGTAAACATGGTGCTGAACAAAGTAAACTGTGATTGGTTGATACATTGGTTGCTCTACATTTCGGTCAGATGGCTTTTTGGGTAGTCCTTGACCTATGAAAGCTGCTGTGGAGTATGTCTATGCAAGACTATAAATGCCTTAGAATATGCTGTTCACTTATATTAAAAAATGTGTTGATTAACATTTTGTATTCTGTATCAAGAAATTACAATTAACTGAACTAACTGAACTGTTTTAAGTCACATAATTTACAATTTATATGATGTTTGACGACCATCCCACCTGTATAATACTATGGCTAGTTTTAATTGGCCATAAATGGAAAAAAAAGATGTTTGTTCTCCATAATGATGTAACATTACTGTCAGATAATAAAACATGTAAACAAGCCCATCCAGAGGAACCTGCACCCAAAGGAAAAGAAGCATGAGTAAAATATACAGGAGAGAGAGAGAGAGAGAGAGAGAGAGAGAACAAGAGAACCCATAACATGAATGTTCATCGAATGGATTCATGAAGACATTTTTTTTTTGGAATTGTCATCGATTCCAAAAACACCACTATATCCTAACAAGTCAAAGCAGAAATACAAAAGAGTGTGAAGAATGAGAGAAATAAGAAAGGAATGAGAGAAATAGAAGGAAGAGAGGCGGTTCTGGGAAGAAGATAGGAGAGTAGATTACTCCTGCGCTATTTTTCATTTTAAGCAGCTTGTTGACCTTTTGCAGTCAAGCCTGTAGGTGCAGTTTAGCTTCTGTGCTGGAGTCTACTGTAATTTAGGTGGGAACCGAAGCACAGAGAGGAGTGACATAGAGGGGGAGTATGTCCGTGTGTGGCTCTGGGGCGATGCAAGAGTCTGGGCAGCCGACCATCTCAAAATGATTGCCTCTCGTGTGACTGCACTTTTATATGAGTGGGATTTACTGCCCTCCTTCAGTAGCAGCTGTGAAAGGACTCCCATTCAGGACGAGCCAACAGGAAGTGATGATGCTGTTAAAAACCATCAACACCATCGGAGAGAAACATAATATGTCAAACTTACAGTGCGAAACACAGCTGTCTTACCCAACAACTATGGATGCAAGTGATGTAAACTCTAAAATATTACCAGGATTTCACAAGATTTAACTGGAGTTTCTTAGAGCATACTGTAAGAATATTATATAAAATCAGTAAAAAAGTCAGCCTAAACTATATTTATGTGTTAGTTAAAAACTTTTCTGCTAGGATCATTAAGCTTGTTGATTAACATTTATGAATAAGAATAACTTACACTTTATATAATGTGTAGTGTATATAATATGTAGTCCATATTTTTGACTGAGGTAGCAATAATAAATGTTACAATGATTGCTATGTTTTCACTGACAATATTTCAGCAATAATAATAATACAAGTAATAAAATAATAATAATAAAAAAAATCTTTGAGTTTGTTCTTTTCAACTGATTCAGTTTAAACTGCTGTGAATCACTGTATTCACAGTACAGTACAAGTCAAATATTTTTATTTATTTATTTTTGTTTGTTTAGTGCTTTTCACAGTACACAAGCTGTGTTTACACATCAACAAAATACAGACTTTGAGTCCTCAACTCAGTTGCGTTCACACAGAGTTTGATTATTTACAGGAGTGACAACCATATTATATAACCAAGTCATTCCCATAAATTAGAATGATTTCTGAAGGATGCTGAAAATTCAGCTTTGCCATCAAAGAAATTAAAGAAATTAAAAGAAATTACATTTTAAAATATATTCAAGTATAAAACGGGCATTTTACATTGTAATATTATTTGACTGTAATCAGTGGTTGAATTGTTAAAAAAAAAAAAAGAAAAGCTTTTTTTGTTTGTTTGTTTTTTGGTGGGGCGGGAGTCCTGTAGGTAATTTTACACAATTTACAAAGATTTGGGTTAATATTGATAATTAAACTATACTTTGCTGAATGTGTTTTTGTGCTGGCACCTTGGCTGGTTTAGGCCTGTCATAGATAAATAAATATGACAATAAAACCGACAGTAGGTGGCAGCAAGTCCCTGTTTTAATAAACAATTTATTGAATCATTCAAATGATTCATTCAAAGCAGATGATTCAATTACAAACGAAACAAGTGAGTGAATGATCCACTTAATCACTGGCGTGCTTTTCTTAGTTTTTTGCAAAGTCGGTGACAATGTCAGCTCTCCTTTTGTCTCTCAGCCCCTTACAGTCAGACATACAGCACATTGTCAGGGGAATGTCTTTAAATTCTAATCAAGGAAATAACATGTAACTTATAACTTCAGTCACATTGAACCATTTTGCATGCAAAATAATGAAAACTTGCCTCGGCATGTGCGCAGGTTGTTACAGTATCAAGGTGTGATTGGCCAATCGTCATTAATTTGTTTGTAAATTGTCATACATAGAGAATTTTAAAATTTAATTTGCATGATGTTTACATAATACACAAAATTAATAATCTAAAGCGGATGCCCTGCATCCCCCCTCAATTTGAGCCTTGCAATAACATTTTTACTGTATTTTTTAAATCAAATAAATGCAGCCTTGGTGCACATAAGAGACCTAAATAAATACATAAATAAATAAATACATAAAAATCACAGTTCCCCTTCTGTCATACACTTCGCGTTGTGTCAAGTGTACAACACTAGGGGTCGCTCTTGGGAGTCCAATCACCTCTGACAACTTTGAGAAAAGGCCAATGAAACTGGGTGTGCAGATTTTGCATAGCTGGCCATGCCCTGGACATCCGGGTATAAATAAATATGTAACACTATAAATATAGTGTTACATAATGCCTTTCCGTCCGTGTCCTTCTGGTTGCGGTTTTCACCTTTCCTTTAATGATCGGCACAGTCGCTGTGTTCACTGTTTAGGTCGTGAACATGCTGACGCAACGTTCGTTGAGGGTAATTGTCAGGCTTGCGAGTACATGCCCTTGAGCACACTCCGCTCAAGGGCCGCGTTCTTTGTTAAAAGACCGGAGGGAGGGCGTGAGCTCGCCTCTTTGGCGGCTGAGTTTCAGTTGGTGGCGAGCAGCTTACCAAAGCTATGGAGCGAGCAGCTAAGGAGATTGGGCTGGTGTGGGTTCCCCTGCTCCGCCCCGAACTTTTGAGGCTGGATGACTGGTTTCTAGGTAACGGTCGTGACTCCAGGCCACGCTCGTTCCTGGTGCCATTTTTTCCTGAAGTGCACGAGGAGTTACCGAAATCGTGGACGGCCCCTTTCTCGGCCAGAACACGATATACTAACTAATCCTCCCTCACCATTCTCGATAGCGGTCCAGCGAGGGGGTACACGGAGGTCCCCCAGGTGGAGAGAGCGGTTGCAATGCATCTTTGCCCATAAAACACCGCCACCTGGAGGGGCCGTCTGAGGCTCCCGTCCAGGGCTTGTAAGTTTTCTTCGTCTCTCATAGCGAAGGCTTACACGGCTTCCAGACAAGCTGCATCCACCCTGCACACCATAGATATCCTGCAGGCCTACCAAGCCAAGGTGTTGAAAGATCTGCACAAGGGTGTTCCCAAACCAGAGTTACTGCAGGAGCTGCGTTTTGTGACCGACTATGCTTTCCAAGCTATGAAGGTCACAGCGCAGGCCCTGGGAAGGGCGGTGTCCACTATGGTGGTCTGGGAGCGCCACCTGTGGCTAAACCTGGCAGAAATATGAGATGCTGAGAAAGTTCGCTTTCTCGACGCTCCCATTTTCCAGGTTGATCTCTTTGGTGATACCGTGGAAGAATTTGCCCAGCACTTCTCCACGGTAAAGAAGCAAACGGAGGCCATCGAACACATCCTGCCTCGTCATGCAGCGAGCGCCAGCCCAGCTCCGCCGAGGCAGCAGCCTCCACCTGCTCCACGCCGAGGGAGGCCCCCTGCAGAAGCAGCTCAGGCCCCGCAACAAGACGGTCTGGCAGCCAGAACACGATATACTAACTCATCCTTCCTCACCATCCTCGAGGGGATACACGGAGGTCCCCCAGGTGGAGAGAGCGGTTGCGATGCATCTTTGCCCGCAAAACGCCACCACCTGGAGGGGCTGTCTGATATGGAAGCCCGTTCCCGCCACTGTTAAAAAAAAAAAAAAAATCGGTAAGTCATAATTATGAGAAACTTTCTCATAATTATGACTTAGTATCTCATTATATTGAGAAAGTTTCTCGTAATAATGAGTTAAACAGTAATAAAATTCTGAAAAAATAAATTCGTAATAACGAGAAACTTTCTCATAATAATGACTTAACATCTCGTAATAATGAGAAACTTTCTCATAATAATGACTTAACATCTCGTAATAATGAGAAACTTTCTCATAATAATGACTTAGTATCTCGAAATAATGAGAAACTTTCTCGTAATAATGAGAAACTTTCTCGAAATAATGAGAAACTTTCTCGAAATAATGAGAAACTTTCTCATAATAATGAGAAACTTTCTCATCTCGTATGAGAAACTTTCTCATAATAATGACAGTATCTCGAAATAATGAGAAACTTTCTCGTAATGAGAAACTTTCTCGAAATAATGAGAAACTTTCTCGAAATAATGAGAAACTTTCTCATAATAATGACTTAGTATCTCAAAATAATGAGAAACGTCTCAGGTTACGTATGTAACCCTGGTTCCCTGAGAAGGGAACGGGACACTGCGTCCTCTAGAGGTCGCTAATGGGGAACGTCTCCTACGTGACCCGTGTCTGAAGCTATATACAAAAACTACAAGGTACTGGCCGGCAACAGCCTATGACGTCACTGCCGGCGCGACTCGTCGCTGCTGGCCAGTCATACCAGCGCGACTGCATAGTACAAAGGAGCGCCGGTCGAACACAGCGTCCGCTTCTTCGTCTGAAGCATGTGTCCGAAGCATGGCCACAAGTCTAGAGGACGCAGTGTCTCGTTCCCTTCTCAGGGAACCAGGGTTACATACGTAACCTGAGACGTTCCCTTTCGAGGAACTCGAACTGCGTCCTCTAGAGGTCGCTAATGGGGAACGGTTATACCCACGCTGCCATGCTGAGGGGAGTGCAAGCCCGAGACAGGGGCGAGCACTAAGTACCAGCCTCACTTGGGTAAGTGGAGCTGCCCCAAAAGACGTCTAGGCGGCTGTTAGTGACTTAATCCCTTCGGCCAGAGGCATGGGCTGCATACCCAAGGACTTACCTGAAGGCCTAGGCAAATGATGCCTGGCTAAGGGCAGGGCCCAGCCTTGGAATCAGAAGAGAGATTCCTTTAAGGGATATAGCCTACGGTCTAGAAAGGTAACCTAGACCTTGGCCCGTCACCAGGGAGTTCGCCTGTTGCTAGGTAACCCTGCTCGCAGGGAAAGTAGCATAGGTCAAAGCACCCTATATAGAAGTATCGTTTCATAGGCGATACAAAGGTCGAGTGTAGCCCAAGATTCCGGGGCTTTAAACAACTCAAAAAAGGGTACGAAGCAGACCGCGTGATCCCTACCATACAGGATTTGAGAAAGAACACAAGAAACTAGTGTGCGTTCTTACCACCGAAGTGGATTTCAGACTGTGTCCGGCAAGCCTGGACACTACACACCATTCTGGGAGGAGCTCTGGGAAGCAGAGAACACAAACCCCCGGAAAAAAGGGGGAAGGTTCTGAGTACTCAGGGAGCCGAATCGTGCTCAACATGAACCTTCCGCAGAAAGGGGAGCACTGCAGCGCTCAGTACGAGCGGTCCTGGACGGGATGCCCCCGGAGCAGGGGAGACATGATTCTCATGGGACGAGAGACCCGGATGCTAAACAGGGTATAGCATGCTCACAGAAGACCCTCAAATAGAGAGGAGCAAAGAATGCCGACTTACGTCATCCCACCAGGGGCTACTACCTGGAAAGCCAGAGCCGTAGGGAGCGGAGGTCCTTCTTATGTCAAAGAGAGGAACGTCTGAGCTCCGACTGAGAATAACAAGCTCACAAAGTACCCTCAGTGAGGGGAGCAATTGTCAATCTCATGCAATGTCAGGAGAGACATCACAGGGGCAGAGAGAAAAAACTGCTGTCTGTGGGGATTCAAGAAGGCCCCAAAAGGTAGAGCAGCTTCCGCACACACAAGTGGCGAAAGCGAAACACATCGGATGGCAGCAAGCGACCGATTTATCCGATGAGATAAGAACTCCATCCTTTAACCCAGGCGAGCATATAGCAGACACAGGATAGATATTCCGCAACGAGAGGAAGAAACCTCTGCACGACATACCTAAGCATCCCAAAGAGGGAGGCACTGCCATGCTCTTCACCGAGCAGAAACAAGGCTCGCAACCCGTACTGCCGAAGGGACATAGCCTTAGATGGAGTGACACGGTTCCCGTGCGCACAAACGCGACCGAAACCAAAACACGTTGGGCGACAGCACGCGGTCGACTAATCCAACAGTGATGGGACGCACAGCAGTTGAAGGGGTAGGCACCTAACCTACTGAGAGGAAAGGGCCTACTCATTCTGCCCAGAAAAGCTTGCTCGAGTGACCCTGCATAGGGGAGCACAGCCTGCACACCCCGTGTCAAAACGACATGATGGTAGAGAAGAGGTCAAAAGACCCGAATCGCTGACTGCATAAGGCTCCACGAGGCAACAATCCCCATCCAAGTGGGGTGATATATCCCCTAAACACACACAATGCGGTGGGGGACCAAATCACAGCGGGCGGCAGCAAGCGGCCAGTCCTCCGATGTGGACATGGTGGAGCATCAGCGACTTCAAGGAAGATACCTGTCCCTCCTCAGAGGGGGAGGGAGGATCCATTCATTCTACCAAAGGATAGTGTGCTCTGAACCACCCATCTCCTAAGGTGGATACAACCCTTTCCTGGGACGACTGACCAGGAAGGAGCATAGAACGAGACCCAACATCGAGGGGGAGTCAAATCGTTCTTAAAAAATAGGTTGAAGCCAACCTATATAGACAAAAATGCCCTAGAACCTACAATAGTAGCTGAGGCGAGCACTAAGGCTAGCCCTCCATGGAGGGGAGCCTACCAGGGCGACCGCAATGGCTGGAACGAGCAATCATCACCATCCGCCAAGAGGAGTCTCAGCTGTATCTGCCCACGTAATACGTGCTCTAGAACCCTCAGTCTGCAGCTGAGGCGAGCACTAAAGGCTAGCCCTCCATAGAGGGGAGCCTCACCCAGGGCGACAGCAGGGGATGTCCTCACCTTCTGCCAGGAGGGGCTTTAGTCGTATCCGCCCAAGCAAGCCGTGCTCCAAACCCCTCGTCTCCTAGCTGGGGTGAGCACCAAAGGCAAGCCCTCCAGGGAGGGGAGCCTAAATCAGGGCGACCAAGATGGCTAGAAAGGGAGATTTTTCTTCCTCACCCTCTGCCAAGAATCTCAGCTATATCCACCCGAACAATACATGCTTCTCCTTCTCTAAGGAGAGTGCAGGCCTTGTTCAGCTAACCCGCAGGTATGCACGAACAGAGGCCTACAACATGCTTTAAAACGGGCTGCTGCTCCTCAGAGTCAGCACCGAGAAGAGGTTTCCGCAGAAACGTCTAAAGCATGAGAAATGGTGGATAGCTCGGCAGCAGAAGGCCCCTCGGGGTGAGGCATGGGAAGAGAGTGAAGTACTCAGCCATAGACGTAGGGGGTATCTCGTGAAGACATCCGAGAACCTGCCTGGAAAAAGGACAACAAGAAGAGTCCTGGAAAGAAGATGATCAGGGATAAAAATCAGAAAAGGTTACCTGAATAGCGATCGACACGCCCTGGGGGTTGCAATAATGTGCGAGGACCCCGATTTACGAGAGCTACCTTGTAGCATGTAGAGATGCTTCAGCAGCAACAGCAGGCAACTTCTCTGCAGCAGCCTCCAGGGGTCCCATTTATAGAGGGGAAGCGTCCTGCCCTGAAACACAGGAGAAACACGGCAACCCAAACGCACTTACTGCAACACAATAAACTTAATAGTTCAAAAGAAAAGGATCACACTTACCCATATGAAGAAGATCCTATGGCTCTATGACTCTACGTAGAGTCCGAACCATCAGTACGGCCGTTCTATATGAGATAGAACGAACCCAGCACATCATATGGTTCAGTAGAAGACTGCAGTTCTACATAGCAGGGGAATTAAAAGAGGGGAGGTGCGCCCTCAGAGAGATGCAAGCAGATGTTATTTGCTCTGGTCCTGGCGAGAGCGTTGAGAACGCCTCGCCTGAACCACCTCTCTCAGATCCTGGCGGCCTCCCCTCGGCCCGCGGCCTCTCCTGGAGCCACCCACAGGCGGAGGAGGGGCGCGGGCCGCCACACTAGCCTTCTGTGCCTGTCTCCGATCCTCAGACCGGGACGGGCCAGGACCCCTCTGGTGTTCGGGCTCGGACCTGGTCCTTCGAGGTATGAAGGTTTTGAAGGCAGCGGAGCGTGCCTTCGCCTCCCTAAACTTCTCGATAACCGTCTCGACGGAAGTACCGAAAAGCTCAGAAGGCGAAACCGGCGCGTCGAGAAGAAAGCCCTTCTCTTTCCTCCCGAGGTCAGCCAGGTTCACCCAGAGGTGTCTCTCCGTAACCACCATGGCCGCCATAGACCTGCCCATGGCAGTGGCGGCCTGCTTGGTAGCACGGAGAGCCAAATCCGTGGTGCGGCGGAGCTCAGCCACTTCATCAGGGGAAAGCCCCTGACCTTTATCCAGGTCCTTCAGCAGATCGGCCTGGTAAGCCTGAAGCACTGCCATAGTGTGCAACGAGGCCACAGCCTGACCAGCTGCCGCGTATGCCCTGCCATTCAAGCTAGATGTTTTTTGAAGGGGCTCGGTTGGCAGGGAGGGAGCCTTAAGAGAAGACGCTTCACCCAAAGAGAGATAGCTCGCAAGCGTCTCTTCAATAGGGGGCATCTTCTCATAGCCATTTTCACGCATTCCCTCAATATTTGCATAACTGGTATGCTGGAACCTATGAATGCGCGCAGAAAATGGCTTATTCCATCCCTTCGCGACCTCGGTGTGGAGGTCGGGAAGAAATGGAAGGCTAACCTGAGCCGGGGGTTTATGGTCCGAAAGGAAGCGTTCGTCTAGGCGGCCCCGTGGCGTCGCCTTTTTCAAGCGCTTCCACGGGAGATCCAACCTAGCCGTAGCGCGTTCCATAACCTCCAGTAGCTCTTCATACGCGGGGCAGGAGCTTTGAGAAGGCTCGGATTGCATTTCTTCATCAAAAAGCTCCTGCTCTTCCTGGGTTGAACCCAGAAGAGCACTAGCTGCTGGGTCAGACGATGTGAGGGAAATCACATCGTCATCATTCAACAGCTCACTCTCGTCCTCGGCTGACGAGCGGGACAGGGAAAGCCCCTTATCCAGCTTGTCAGCCAGATCCATCTGCGATCCCCACGAGCTCAGTTTCCTCCGTGCCTCAGCAACGGCAGGACCCGAACCGCGGGGAGCAGAATGCTGTCCCTCCTTCCTCGAAAAGAGGGACAAACGAGAGCGGAGCGTCTTAATAGGAAGACGCTCGCAATGTACGCAAATCGCCCCCTCAAGGACATCGCGTGCGTGCTCTTCACCCAAACACATGACGCAAAGATCGTGTGTATCATCTGGTGTCAAATATCTGGGACACGGATCCGCACACTTCTTAAACGCCTTGCTAGTAGTGGCCATGGCAAACAAAATAGATCGCTTACCCGTAGAATTTGCAGGCTTCAAACAGAACAGTCGCTGAAGACGAAGAAGAGGACGCTGTGTTCGACCGGCGCTCCTTTGTACTATGCAGTCGCGCTGGTATGACGCGCCAGCAGCGACGAGTCGCGCCGGCAGTGACGTCATAGGCTGTTGCCGGCCAGTACCTTGTAGTTTTTGTATATAGCTTCAGACACGGGTCACGTAGGAGACGTTCCCCATTAGCGACCTCCTGGAAGGGCGCGGATTCGAGGAGTTCCACCGAGGGGAACTTTCACCGTGGCAATGAGAAACTTTCGAAGCCGTGAAGGCTTTCTCATAATAATGACAGATATCTGAAATTAATGAAACTTTTCTACCAAATTAATAATGACGGCTTTTCGAGAAATAATGAAACTTTCGAAATAATGAAACTTTCTCGATATATTATTGATGGTTATCTACCGAAATAATGAGAAACTACCGTAATAATGGCGAGAACTTTCTGTAATAATGACAGATATCTACCGAAATAATGAGAACTTTCTTGTAATAATGAAACTTCTCGCTAATAATGAAACTTTCTCAAATAACGAGAAATAATGACTTTCTCATAATATGACGATATCTGAAATAATGAGGAAAACTTAATAATGAGAGGGCTTCTTGTAATAATGTAGAAACCGAAATAATGAACTCTCAAATAATGACTCGAAATATCTCGAATATTGAACTCGAAATAATGAGAAACTTTCTCATAATAATGACTTAGTATCTCGAAATAACGAGAAACTTTCTCGTAGTAATGAGAAACTTTCTCGTAATAATGAAAAACTTTCTCGAAATAATGAGAAACTTTCTCATAATAATGACTTAGTATCTCGAAATAACGAGAAACTTTCTCGAAATAACGAGAAACTTTCTCGTAATAATGAGAAACTTTCTCGAAATAACGAGAAACTTTCTCGAAATAATGAGAAACTTTATCATAATTATGACTTAATATCTCGTAATAATGAGAAACTTTTCTATAATAAAACCATGTTAATCTTCATAAGGGGTGACGGCTTAACGAAATGAAATGACATTTGTCGTCATCATTAAATGCACTGGTTGGGACATTCTAAAGAAAGCTTATGGTGAAGCCCAGTGGTGTAATGCAGGGTATACGCAGGTATACGACGTACCCACTTCTTTATCAGTCGGCTTTGCTTATACCCTCTTCTAAATTCACTCTCATGTGTCTTGCATAAATCAATCAAACCCAAAATCATGACAGTCCACCACATTAATAGCTAATCCAATCAAATATTATAAATGCATATATATATATATATATATATATATATACACATAAGTAATAAGTAAATGTTATATATTGCATATATAAATGCAAATATTCCCTAAAAACACCCGTAAAGACACTTAAGCGGTCAGGACCGTAGCGTCGGCTTCCTTTGAAATATGATTGCGCCCGCGCCCGCTTCGTCCCGCAGCCCAGTCAGAGAGGATGCCGACAGAAATGACACCTGTTCATGCGCGAGAACACCCCGGGGGATGTGCGCAAAATGGTAAAATAACAATTAATTATTGATTACTAATTTGAATCAGTACATTGGAACAAAAACAATACCTTTAATAAATTACACTAATAAATTACAAATTAATAAAGCACACTGGAGGACCAAATTTAATACACACCTTATTAATAAAGCATAGGCCTATTATTTACAGACAAACAGAATAGCTCAGAATATGAATTAAGAATTAAGAACTAAGAATTAAGGCTTATATGTTAAGCGTTTCCTCTCTCATTATAAGAAAATGTTGATCGTAGCTTCATGGAATGAAAACACTGGCATAAAAATGACAATTTTGGTATATAGTTTACTAATAAAATATTCTACGAACGGGAAAGCAGATAAGTTCAGGATATGAACGCAATGCGCATATCAGGTTATAGCATAAAGAAATGCGCAAATTCTCGTTAACGTGCAGTTCAGCGGGTTGCTTTCATATTATGGGTTCATGCCTGTACATAATATATTTTATTAATAACCTTTTTATATCACTGTTTTCGTCCATAAAGCCACGTTAAGCGTTTTCTATATATTCATATACTATGAAGAATGTTCTCGCATTTACACGGCTTTGACCAGAGGGTGTCGCCAGCGTTGCGTTATACTTTGCAGGCCACATCTGCTCGCCTGCACTAGTAGCCTATATAATTTATATAAATTGTATACCAAAATTGGCCTTTTAATATCACTGTCTTCATCGATTAACGCGCACTGGGCGTTTCCTTTGTGCTTACGTGATATATGCGCATTGCGTTTTCATCCATGAAACTACGATCAGCATTTTCTTATAATGAGAGAGGAAACGCTTAACATATAAGCCTTAATTCTTAGTTCTTAATTCTTAATTCATATTCTGAGCTATTCTGTTTGTCTGTAAATAATAGGCCTATGCTTTATTAATAAGGTGTGTATTAAATTTGGTCCTCCAGTGTGCTTTATTAATTTGTAATTTATTAGTGTAATTTATTAAAGGTATTGTTT